>JAINUW010000243.1:0-88920 GCA_020205615.1 Panax quinquefolius
TTATAAAATATTCATTATCGCTTGGGAATATTCGTTTGGTCGTGGGAATATTCGCATCTGTTTCAGAATATTCGTGATTTACGTATGCAAGCAAAATGCCCATGTGTGGGCCCCATAACTCGAAAGCTTTATTGGATGAAGAAAACGATAAATATAAGTTGTTTTTTAAATAATGGCGAAGTTGTTATCAGTATTATCGCTTGAATACCCGGTTAAAACACACTAATACGCCATTTAACAAGAAGAAGACACTCAGATCGCACCAATTATCGATTCTTACGTAAGAAGGCACTACTCAATAATGGTTACAAAGAATTATCGCTCAAAGATTTTATTGAGTTAATTATTCACGCTACGATATTTTTATATATATTGTCGCTTGCTTCAATAATCATTACACAAGATTTTTTATTATCGAAGCAATAATTCATATTATTTGAATAATATTATTAGATAACATTATCGGCAATGTCTAGAAAGTTCTCGCTCTAAGGAGAGGTTTGGTCACCTAATATGCCGCCAAGAAGAAGAAATTTTATCGAAAGTTCTCTTCCTGAATCACCGTCATCACAATATTGTGATTCAGAATATTATTTGTGAATAATTAATTATTGATTTATATGATGAGGAAAATATTGATTTTATGTGGATATAGATGGAGAAAATTTTTAAAATGACAATTGTTGAAAATTAATATTTTATCTTTTTTCCGATAAAATAATTCATTTAAATATATTATTTTAATAATATATTAACTGTGATATTTTTACAACGAATGTGGGATATATGAGTATACGAGGAGGAAGAGTATTTTTTGTTGCAATAAATGTTTAAACATGTTAAACATATTTGCGGACCCCATTTATTGATTGAAATTTGATTATACCGTAAACTCGCCTTGGTTTGTGGATTTTGGTCAATTTCTATTTGGAATTTGGAAAACTTTCTTAAAGTTGTAGAGAATTGAAATTCCTATAAAAACTGGAGAGATTCGAATTTTCTGATGAAAAGGCTATTTATTATGAATTATTCAAGTTCAAGCTCAAATAATTGATTTTGGGAGTTTAAAATATTTTTGTAAGAAAAACGTTTTTGTTGTAATTGAAAGACTCACATGTGTTATAAATGATCTGAAATCAGATTTCTAAGGTGGGCTTGAATATTTTAAGAAATATTATTATTTTATTAAATTTTTCGCTTTGGTGTTCTAAGCATTTTCCTATAAATAGGTGCTTAGGTTAGAATTGAAAATCACAATTTAACTCAAGTTTTTCTCTCTATATTATCGAGCGTATTCTTGTGAGTATTTTGAGTATACTTTGAGTATTGCTAGACGGGCAAGTTTCCTTCAAAGACTATATCTTTGTGATTCTAGCTAGAAGTACTCGATCTTTCGAGGTAAGTGGATATTATTTTTTTGTAATGATATTATTTCTTCAATATCATTACTTTCGAAATGTTGATCCAAGTTTTATCAAATTTGAAACTTTTTTCACGCTCTGGGTTACTATTCACGGGTTACTATTCATGAGTTATTATTCACGAAGTTACTATTCATGAGTTACTATTCACGAAAGTTACTATTCACGAAGTACTATTCGTGAAGCGTGAAGATGTTTTTGTGGAATTTCTATCTTTTTTGGTGTCTGAGTTACTATTCACGATATTTAAGACTATTCACGATACTAAGACTATTCACGATATCTGCAGATTATTCATCGAAAAATAAAATTTCTTCTTTTCGTCTCAAAACATCTATTCTCGGATACTAACTCGATTGTATCCATGTTTTGATCATTCTTGAATTTTATACCACTATGATTATTTTTGAGGTATTTTCGACGTGGATAAAAACCAAGTACTAATCCTTAATCCTTAATCCTTGTCATTTTGTTTCACTGGATTCGCTTTAAAAAAAAATATTTTTCATCATCCCTCATTTTAAATGATGATATTATGGAATATCTTCATTCAGTAGTGCAAGATGAATGATTTCTTAAGAATATCTTTGGCCCAGAGTGCAAAGATGAATGATTTTTCAAGAATATCTTTGGCCAGTAGCAAAGATGAACAGTGTGTTTAAATGAACATGACTAATCGATGAATATCTTTCGCCCTCAGAGTGCAAAGATGAATATTTGATTCCGATGTATATTGATTGATGTTATGGGGATAAAAGATAGACGATGAACTTTTAAATTCATACATAGAAGATAGTAGTTTGCATTCTCTACTTAACTCTTCTAATGAATTATTATTTCACGTAATATTGATTTAAAATTTGTTGTCTATCAGTATTCTATTATATTTTTCCTCGTTGAAGACTAACGATAATTTGTTGTATGTTATCTTAGTCATAATATTCTTTATCGAAGCTAGTTGAGCTCACCCTTTTCCTTTTTGTTCCATTTTTCTCGTGAGGCGTAGAATATAATGAGTACTGAAAGGTCTGGAAATGGAATGAAGGTTTTAGAAAGGATTGTTTAGTAGTCCTCACCATTTTGTAAAATAATGTATCAATAAATGTGATGAGGATTTAATTGAGTATAGATATTATCTAGAAGATAATATTTGTATTCAAACTCACAGCTTTTATCGTTGTAATAATAAAGTTGTAGTTGTTTCATACCATGTATTTGACAACCCGGAATAGGTGATGTATACCTATTTTGGGGACGTCCACAGGCAGTATCGAGCTTAGGATATGATCTTCCTCAATGAGATCGGGAATAGAACTCAGGAGGAGAGATGAGTAAATCCTTCGCTGAGTGTGTCCTACCTAAGCTTATTTGTTAGTTGGTCAAGATATAGGGATATTATGTGATATATTGATTTCCTTAATTAACCCTTGTTTTATTATGATGATTTGAGAATGTCGATCGAGAATATTAACAATGGAAATGAGACCGTGGAGATGCTCGTACTCACCAACGAGGAGAACGCGGCAACAGTGGCAATGTTCCTCCCGTGAACAACACCATTGAGCGAGATGATGAACGAGGGGATGTTTAGAAGTTTTTTGCGATTCATGCAAAATCGGACGAGGAGACTTCGTGTTCAAAATACTGAGGAGGAAATGATAGCAATTCACGGGTTGTCACAACCAAGCAGTTCAAAGAGTTGGGACCACCGAATTTAAGGGAAAGCCGATCCGATCATGCGGCGAAACATGGGTCAAACAAATTACCAAGATATTCGATGTCTTGGGATGCACGGAGAACAGAAGGTTCCATTCGCCACCTTTATGTTCCGTGGCGAGGCGTATCACTTGGTGGAGAATGCGTGAAGCGTACCATCCAATGCAGACTCAAAGATGTCTTGGGAGACATTTTGAATTATTTAATGACAAATACTTTCTGAAAGTGTTCGCGTATATGAAGGAAGTTGAGTTCATCAGTTAGAGCAAAACAACATGACCAAGCGGTGTCTCATGCAAGACGAGGCAAAGTTTGCGAGTTATCCGGTTTGCACCTCGTTTGGTGGAGAATGAGGAACGATTATGGCGCGGATGTTTCTTAGAGGTTTGAACCCCAGATACGTCGGTATCTCATTTCTCATAAACTTTCTCTCTATTAGGATGTTATAGCGATGTGCTCAATTATTAGAGAGAGATAACGAAATACGGTCAAGCGAGGGACCACAACCAGGATCGTAATCGTGACGCCCCAAAATTAAGTATACGTCACCCATCTTGGGTCGCCACTTACATGGTATATAAATTCAAATACAACTTACTAATATAAGCGTGCTGTAGTACAATACGACATAAAGCGTGAGTTTGAATACAAATATTATCTACTAGATATTATACAAACTCGAAAAGGAGTCCTCATTACAACTATTATCACACTATTTCACGAGAATAGTGAGGACTACTAATGCTATCCTCCGGACCATTACTCCGCTCCCCAGGCTGTCTCGGCTATGTTCTCATTTCTGAAGAGATAAAGTGAAAGAAAGGGTGAGCTCAACTAGCCCAAAGAAGAAATATTATGACTAAGATAATGCGTAATAAATTATCATTAGCCTTCAACAAAGTGTTAAACCGATAAAATACAATGAACAACCAGTTTAAGCTGCGCAATGGAATAAGCAATCCATTAAAAAGAGTCAAGAGAGAATAAAGTCTACTATCTTTTAGGTTTTAAAAGGTTTTCATCAATTTTATCGCCGAGACTCAAACTTAATAAATAAACCACCACATCTAATCATCCCCGTACCACGGTCAAGGATTTTCATCAAATTATCAATGGTCATGACTATACCGAATCACCCCGGTCATAATCATACCAAAACTATCCATCATTTGCATTACACGTGCCACCGAGGACTTTTGTCACATCATTTATATCAAGTCGTGATTATACCGAATGATCCTCATGGTCATAATCATACTAAGTTCATCTATGCGACGTAAGCCAAAGATAACATAATATAACATGAGGATGATGACAATGACATAGTAATTCAATAAAACAAGTTCAAGAATTATTTAATCCATGAATTATTAACGCCCAAATTGTCAACATGAGCATCTTTTGTTTAGTAAGTAAAATTCAATAATGATCGAAAAGAATATTTCCATGAAAATCTTTGGATGAAACGCAAATATCAAGGATATTCTACTAATTTCATGGAGTATATAAGTCAAAGTTTTAACCAACCGGGTATAATAAAGAATGGAATAACAAAAGAAATCACCATGCATGCGGTGCTTAGCAGACAGAGCAAAGTTATTCAACAGAATAATAATAACGGAACCGAGTCGGTGTGAAATTCACTGCAAGCGGGATGTTCCAACGAGAATAATAAAGATGGAACCGGATCCGGTGTGTAAAACACACGAGATAGGATATTCCAACAGTAATGATAAAGGCGGAACCAGTCCGGTGTAAAACACGCATGCAGGATGTTCCAACAGAATAATAAAAACGGAACCGAGTCCTAGGTGTAAAACCTGTGACGAGGATGTTCCAGCAGAATAATAGAAGAATGTCACCAAGTATAGGTAAACCAGCGTATCTGAGTTATTCCAGCAGAATAATAAGAATGGAATAACATAAGGATTTCACCAAGTATAGGGTATGCCAGCGTATCTGAGGTTATGTATAGGGTATGCCACTTTTACGGAGTTATTCAAATGAATAATAATGAATGGAATAATGTAAGTTCTCTTCAAGAAGAAAGAATAACACCCTTTACCGTAAAAAGAACCTGAATATAGAAGTAGTGAAGTAGCAGAATACTCTTCTTCTTTCTATAACTTTCTCTCTATAGCTTCTCTCTATAATTTCTCTCTCAGAGTTTCAATGAATTCGTAAGAAAATAATGAAGGAATGAGCTTCTATTTATAGGAAAATGGAATGCATAAGAACTAATCCATGAATGAGCCGGTCCATTGATTTACTTTAATCTGACGGTCCATATTTAAAGAAAAATCTTTTAAATAAAATATAATATATTCTATTTATATAAAAACATTTTACTATGCAAAACACTATGCAATACTATGCAAAACACTATGCAAAACACTCTTATCTAACACTATGCATAATAAAATATAATATATTCTATTTATAGAATAACTTTAATAAAGTATTCTATTTTATATAAAAAGATGTTTTCGCTTTTATTACGTTAATAATACTGAATAAAACAAAACGTCATTATCGCTATAATAATTCATATTATTAATCGACAATAATGGAATCAAACCGAGTGACTTCTCACATAAGCATCAATAATCAATACTGGTATCTTTACTATGCAACCACGCGTGACATCGTACTTTTACTACCGAGTATTTCAACAAGAACTACGGTAAAACTTCCGCCGTTATTTCAATAAAATATTTTTGTCGTTTTTCAATCAAGATAATAATTACATTGTGGGGGTCCACCAATGATTGAGTAGTTATACGAATATTCCCTCGCTAAACCGAATATTACCCGACCAATCGAATATAATATAACCACTTGCATACTTTGCAAAATTTATAAATACTACCCACAACTATAATATTATCTCAAATTCACACCATAATATTAAAAATTATTTAAACAAAATTTAAATTTTTATTGATAAAATCGGGTCTGCAAAGATCAGAGATAGAATCAACAGAATAATGATAACTGCGAGAAAGAAAAAGCAGACCGGACAAAAATGGTAACCCTCTGGTGGTAATCATGGCCGTAAGCAGTAAGAAGCGAGTCGGAGGAGATTTTAAAAAGGAGATTTAACAACGACTATATGAAGACAGCGGTCTTGGCGTTTGCAAAGAATCCGGTTCTAAGGGAGGAGAACGACCACCCGGTCATATGCTCTAAATCACGGAAAAGAGGACATATCGATCAAAGCGCCCACAACAGTTCAAGGTATGCTATAATTGTGGAAAGGAAGGACATATCGCTTCGAGATTAGACGAAGCGAAAACCTAGTTCAATCGGGGACGGTGACTCAAAAGATCATCCCGTAAAAGTCAAAGTCAACGATTAGGAAGAAGCGTTTGTTGTATTTGATGGTCATAATGCGAGGAACCCAAACGAGGTGATCACGGGTAAGCTATTTATAAATTCTCAAGTTTATACCTTACTTTGATAATCTTGTCGCCATTCATTTATCTCTCTGCATGTGCTCAACGTTTAAACTTGACTCAGGAGAAATTAGACTTTGACTATCTATGGAAACTCCGTTAGGAGAAACTTTCATCACATCCATCGTTTATAAATCTTGTTTGATTCAAGTTGGCACCATTACTCTTTTTGTTGACCTTATCTCTTTAAAGATACTTGCTTTTGATGTGATTTTAAGGATTGATTGGTTAACTACTCATCATGCCAAAATTGATTGTTTTTCGTAAGGTTGTTAGTTTTCATATTCCTAACCAACTCGTTGTATGCAATTCAAGCAACTAAACCATTAAAATCAATCAACGCTATATCTAATCATAAAGCTATTCGTTTTATTGAAAAACGGATGTCAAGCTTTCTTAGCCCATGTTATGGATTTGAATAAAGACACGTTAAATTTGAATAATATTCTGTTGTTATTGACTTTTCCGACGATTTCAGAAGAACTTCCTGGCCTACCCCCGTAACGTGAAGTTGAATTCTTTATTGATCTTGAACCCCAGCACAAAGCCCATTTCTAAAACCCCATATCGAATGGCTCCTATTGAACTTTAGGAGTTAAAGGTCCAACTACGTGAATTGTTGGACATCGGTTTCATTAGGCCCTAAGACATCTCCTTGGGGTGTTCCTGTTTTATTTGTAAAGAAGAAAGACGGGAGTATGCGACTTTTGTATTGACTATCTGGAATTGAACCATGTCACCATCAAGAATAGGTATCCTACCTCGTGATTGATGACTTGTTTGACCCGATTACAAGGGGCACAATTCTTTTCAAAATCGATCTTCGATTCGGATATCATCGGTCAAGATTAGAACCGAGGATATTCCAAAGACCGCGCCTTGAGAACTCCCCAGATGGGCATTATGAATTCTTAGTCATGTCTTTTCGGACTAACTAATGCTCCTACGGCTTTCATGGATATGATGAACCAAGTATTCAAGGAATATTTGGATCAATTCGTTGTTGTCTTTATTGATGACATCCTCATATATTCCAAAAGTCGTGAAGATCATGAGCACCATTTGAAGTCGGTACTCCAAAGGCTTCGTGAGAACAGACTATATGCCAAATTGAAGAAATGCGAGTTCGGCTTCGAGAAGTAGCATTCCTTGGGCACGTGGTGTCGAAACATGGAGTATCTGTTGATCCCGTGAAGATTCAAGCAATACAAAGTTGGGGAGCAACCAAGTCGGTGGATCAAGCACGTAGCTTTTTGGGCTTATTTGGTTATTATCGGAGATTCGTGGAAGGTTTTCTAGAATCGCTACTCCATTAACTTCATTAACTCCTCGGAAGGATACAAAATTGTTTGGAGCGAAGAACGCGAGAAAAATTTCCAAGAGCTTAAGAGAGACTTATTTTAAGACTGTTCTAACAACAATACCATCTAGTTCGGATGGATTTGTTATCTACAATGATGCTTCGTGCAAAGGGTTAGGATGTGTTCTCATGCAACGGGAAAGTCGCCTTTATGCCTCGCGACAACTTAAAGAGTATGAGAGGAATTATCCTACTCATGATCTAGAGTTGGCGGCCGATGCGTTTTGCGCTTAAAAATATGGAGGCATTATCTATATGGGAGAAAGTGGAGATATATTCGGACCATAAAAGCCTTAAATATTTCTTCACTCAAAAAAGAACTCAACACGCGACAAATGACGTTGGCTCGAACTATTGAAAGACTACGACCACACTATTCAATACCATCCCGGTAAAGCGAACGTGGTGTCGACGCGATCGAGTAGAAGATCATATGCGGAACGAAGTGCGATGATGTCAAGTATAACGATAGAGCCAACTTTAATAGAAAAAGTTAAGGTTCGCTTTCAAGCCACCGATCCTAACTCGTCGCGTATGAAGAAGAAAGTACAAGAATGAGCTATTCCTAAGGCGAGAATTGATGAAGAAGGAATACTTGAGTCCACTCTGACTTTGTGTTCCTAACGACTACGATTTGAAGTACAAGATTATGATGGAGGCACACAATACACCATTTGCAATCCATCCCGGAAGTACTAAAATGTATCGTGATCTTCTACATACATTTTGGTGGAACAATACGAGAGAGAGATTACAAAGTTTATCTCGATGTGTTTAACTTGCCAACGATGTAAAGCGCGAGCATCTTGTACCTAAGGGTCCATTGCAACCACTTGAGATTCCGGAATGGAAGTGGGAACACATTACTATGGATTTCGTTACACGGGTCTTCCTACGGCTTCTCAAGGCATCAATGCTATTTGGGTTATTGTTGATAGATTAACCAAATCGCTCATTTCTCGCCGATACGGAGACTTATTCCCTTGAACGTCTTGCTAGTATATGACGTGAATGAGATTGTGAGGTTGCATGGCATGCCAAGATCCATAGTTTACGATCGTGACCCAAGATTCACTTCAAGATTTTGGGTTAGCTTGCAAAAAGCTATGGGCACGGATTAACGATTGGGCTAAGCATACCATCCTTAAAGCAGATTGCATAATCGAAAGGACTATTCAAACTCTTGAAGATTTATTAAGACTCGTGTCCTAGACTTCAAGGGCGGTTGGGATAAGTATTTACCATTGGTGGAATTCTCTATACAACAAGATTATCGGCAAGTATAGGTGTAGCTCCATTTCAAGCATTATATGGACGAAAGTGTCGCTCTCCAATATGTTGGGATGAGGTGGGTGAAGCAACATTGTTGGGACCCGAAGTTAAGACGTATGACTCACCGAAAAGATCCAAATGATTCGATAACGATACAAACAAGACAAGATCGACAAAAAGAGTTACGCGGATCTTCATCGAAAGGACGTGGAATTTAATGTAGGGGATCATGTATTGTCATGAAGTTGCTCCATGGAAGGGAGTTACAAGATTTGGGAAGAGAGGAAAGCTCAATCCACGATTTATTGGTCCATTTCAAATTCTTGACCGAGTAGGAAATGTAGCCTATAGAATTGCGTTACCTCGAAAGTATGTCTCAGATTCATAATGTGTTTCACATATCCGCATTTCAGTAAATATGTGAAAGACCCGAACCACGTTATTGAGTTAGAACCGGACGAGATAGCCAAGACTTAACGATGAGGAGGTACTGTCAAGATCTTGGATAGGAAGGAGCATGCCCTACGCTACAAGGTCATACCACAAGTTAAAGTTTTGTGGAGGAATCATGCTATAGAGGAAATGACACAGGGAATTGGAAAGCGGAAATGAAAGCGAGGTATCCTCACCTTTCCAAAACACCAGTACGTACGTCAATTTCGAGGACGAAATTTCATAAGGAGGGAGGTCAGAAGACCTCAAATTTTTAAATAAAAAGGAATTTCCTTTATTTATTATTTTGAAATAGTAAGGGTTGATTTGATTAATGTGGATAGTTAAGGGTTAAATACGCAAATATTTCAAAATAAGCAAGTGGTTATAAAATATTCATTATCGCTTGGGAATATTCGTTTGGTCGTGGAATATTCAGATCGCGTTTAGAATATTAAATACGACACAAGCAAACCATATGTGGGCCCCATAACGGAAAGCGATTGGATGAAGAAAACGATAAATATAAGTTGTTTTTAAATAATCTACAGGCGTAGTTATTCAAGTTAATATCGTTGGAATACCCAGGTGGTTAAAACACACTAATACGCCGTTGTTGAACAAAGAAGACACCGGTATTGCACCAATTATTGATTCTTACGTAGAAGGCACTACTCAATAATGGTTACAAGAATTATTATTCAAAGATTTTATCGAGTTAATTATTCTTTGCATTGATATTTTATATCTTTGTTGTTTCAATAATTGTCATTACACAAAGATTTTTCATTATCGAAGCAATAATTCATATTATCTCGAATAATATTATTAGATAACATTATTGGCAATGTCTAGAAAGTTCTGGCTTCAAGGAGAGGTTTGGTCACCTAATTGCGCGCCAATAGAAGAAATTCTTATTGGAAAACCCCTCTTTCCTGGGCGCGCGGTCACAATATTGTGATTCTGTAATATTATTTGTGAATAATTAATTATTGATTTATATGATGAGGAAAATATTGATTTTATGTGGATATAGATGGAGAAAATTTTTAAAATGACAATTGTTGAAAATTAATATTTTATCTTTTTCTGATAAAATAATTCATTTAAATATATTATTTTAATAATATATTAACGGTGATATTTTTACAATGAATGTGGGATATATGAGTATACGAGGAGGAAGAGTATTTTTGTTGCAATAAATGTTTAAAACATGTTAAACATATCGGTGGACCCCATTTATTGACAGAAATTTGATTATAGCCTGTAAACTCGCCCGTTTGTGGATTTCGGTCAATTTCTATTTGGAATTTGGAAAAACTTTCTTCTGCAAAGTTGTAGAGAATTGAAATTCCTATAAAAACTCGCGAGATTCGAATTTTCTGATGAAAAGGCTATTTATTATGAATTATTGAAGTTCCAAAGCTCCGAAATAATTGATTTTTGGGAGTTTAAAATATTTTTTGTAAGAAAAACATTTTTTTGTTGTAATTGAGTGGCTCACATGTGTTATAAATGATCTGAAATCAGATTTCTAAGGTGGGCTTGAATATTTTTAAGAAATATTATTATTTTATTAAATTTTTCGCTTTGGTGTTCTAAAGCATTTTCCTATAAATAGGTGCTTAGGTTAGAATTGAAAATCACACGGTAAATCAAGTTTTTCTCTCTATATTATCGAGCGTATTCTTGTGAGTATTTTGAGTATACTTTGAGTATTGCTAGATTCAGTGCAAGTTTCCTTCAAAGACTATACCTTAGATTCTAAAGCTAAGACCGATCTTTCGAGGTAAGTGGATATTATTTTTTTGTAATGATATTATTTCTTCAATATCATTATCTTTGAAATGTTGATCCAAGTTTTTATCAAATTTGAAACTTTTTCATGTCGGGGTTACTTATTCATGGGTTCTTATTCATGAGTTATTATTCATTCAGAGTTCTTATTCATGAGTTCTTATTCACGAGTTACTATTCACGAGTACTATTCATGAAGCGTGAAGATGTTTTTGTGGAATTTCTATCTTTTGGTGTCGGAGTTACTATTCACGATACGACCTTTATTATTCACGATATCTGACTATTCACGATATCTGGTCTTATTCAATAGAAAAATAAAATTTCTTCTTTTCGTCTAAAACATCTATTCCGGATACTAACTCGATTGTATCCATGTTTTGATCATTCTTGAATTTTATACCACTATGATTATTTTTGAGGTATTTTTGGACGTGGATAAAACCAAGTACGAATCCTTAATCCTTAATCCTTGTCATTTTGTTTCCTTTGGATTCGTTTCTTTAAAAAAAAATATATTTTCATCATCCTCGGTCTTAAATGATGATATTATGGAATATCTTTGGCCTGAAGGTCAAAGATGAATGATTTCTTAAGAATATCTTTGCTTTGTAGTGCAAAGATGAATGATTTCTGAAGAATATCTTTGGCCCGTAGTGCAAAAGATGAGCAGTGTTTAAATGAACATGACCGGTCGATGAATATCTTTGCCTCAGAGTGCAAAGATGAATATTTGATTCCGGATGTATATTGATTGATGTTACAGGATAAAAGATAGACGATGAACTTTTAAATTCATACATGTAGAAGATAGTAGTTTGCATTCTCTACTTAACTCTTCTAATGAATTATTATTTCATTGCGAATATTGATTTAAAATTTGTTGTCTATTGTATTCTATTATATTTTTCCCCGTTGAAGACTAATGATAATTTGTTGTATGTTATCTTAGTCATAATATTCTTCTTCGAGCTAGTTGAGCTCACCCTTTTCCTTTTTGTTCCATTTTCTCGTGAGGCTAGAGAATATAGCGAGTATTTAGCCTGGGGTATGGAATGAAGGTTTTAGAAAGGATTGTTTAGTAGTCCTCACCATTTTGTAAAATAATGTATCAATAAATGTGATGAGGATTTAATTGAGTATAGATATTGTCTTGAAGATAATATTTGTATTCAAACTCACAGTTTCTTGTTGTAATAATAAAGTTGTAGTTGTTTACATACCATGTATTTGACAACTTCGAATAGGTGATGTATACCTATTTTGGGGACGTCACGGTTAAGTATCGAGCTTAGGGATATGATCTCTGGCGGAGATCGGGGAATAGAACTCAGGAGGGAGAGGCAGTAAATCCTTCGCTAGTGTGTCCTACTAAGCTTATTTGTTAGTTGGTCAATTATATAGGGATATTATGTGATATATTGATTTCCTTAATTACCCTTGTTGTTATGATGAGATATTTGAGAATGTCGATCGAGAATATTAACAATGGAAATTAGACCAGTGGAGATGCTCGTCAGACTCACCAAGCAGGGGAGCGTGCAACAGTTTGGCAATGTTCCTCCTGGAACAACACCATTAAGCGAGATGATGAACGCGGGGATGTTTAGAAGTTTTTGCAGTTCATACAAAATCGCACGAGGAGACTCGTGTTCAAAATCTGAGGAGGAAATGATAGCAATTCACGGGTTGTCACAAAATGCCAAGCAGTTCAAAGAGTTGGGACCACGAATTTAAGTGGAAAGCGAGATCCTCCACGCTTGAAGATTTGGCACATTGATTCCCTCCACGCTTGTTGTCACCGCCTTGATGACTACTCTCGCCGGTATTATAATTTTGTTTACCGCTCTCTTTAGTTAGCGTTGACTCGTTATCGCGCTTCCACTAATCGAGCCTATTTACAACATCCGAATAAAAACGCAGCTTTATGAGAAATAAGATGTTCGCGTATCTCTCGGCTTCAAACCTCTTAAAAACATTCGCGCCATTCTCTCATCATTATCCACGAAGTGGACGAAAAGTGATAACTCGCAAATTTTGCCTCGTATTGCGCGACACTGGTCGTATTGTTTTGTTCCAACTTGATAAACTCCACCTCCTTCGTATGGCTAATACTTTCGGAAAGTATTTGTCGTTGAACGACTCTGGAACTTCTCCCAAGATATCTTCAAGATCAGCGGAGTTGAGTCGTTTACCGATTCCCACCAAAGAATCTTCCCTCCGCTGCAACATAAAGGCGTGAAAGGAACCGATTTGCTCCTCGGAGCATCCCAAGACATCAAATATCTTGGTAATCGCTTTATCCATGCTTCCGCCGGAAGTGGTTTTGGCTCTCCTTAAACTCCGGTGGGTCCCTCCTTGAATTGTTTAGCGGTGATCGCCAGAGAGTTTTCCGTGTTTCCACCTACGTTTTGGACGGTTAAATGCTTACCGATGTCGCATGAATTCTAAAACTTCTTAAACGCATCAAGTCGTTCATCAATTGATCGGTGTTGTTGTTGTTTTGAGGAGGATTATCGCCATCCTGTTGCACATTGTCTCGATTATTGATCCGTGGAGAATCAACAGGTCTCGTGCTCCATTGCTATTCTCAACATTCTCGGATGCCATTTTCAAACACCGCCACAAAACAAGGGTTAATTGACATGCAACATATTATCACTATACTCGACCGACCAATCAAATACCAAATAAACTTAGGTAGGTCATACTAGCGAAGGTATTCCCGTCTCTCTCCCTCCTAGTCTTCGTTTCTCACATCTTAGCTTGGGGATCATATCCTAAGCTCGATACTGAATTGTGACGCCCCCAAAATTAGGTATACATCACCCATCTTGGGTAGTCGATACATGGTACGTAATTTAAAATACAACTTACTAATATAAGCGCCGTAGGTATGCAATACTGACATAGCGTGAGTTTGAATACAAATATTGTCTACTAGATATTATACAAACTCAACAGAGTCCTCATTACTACTATTATCACACTATTTCGCAGAATAGTGAGGACTACTAATGCTAACTTCGGACCATTACTCCGCTTCCCCGACTCGTCCCAACTATGTTCTCATTTCGAAGAAGAGAACGGTGAAAGAAAGGGTGAGCTCAACTAGCCCAAAGAAGAAATATTATGACTAAGATAATGCGAATAATTTATCATTAGCCTTCAACGATTGTTAAACCGATAAAATATAATAGACAACAAGTTTAAGCTGCAGTGAATAAGCAATCCATTAAAAGAGTCAAGTAGAGAATAAAGTCTACTATCTTTTAGGTTTTAAAGGTTTTTCATCATTGTATATATTGAGGCTCGACTTTAATAAATAATCCACATCATCGAATCACCCCGCACTACTGCGCCAAGGATATTCATCAAATTATCAATGGTCAGCGACTATACCGAATCACCCCCGGTCATAATCATACCAAAAACTATCCATCAACTGCATTATGTGCCACCGAGGACTTTTATCACATCATTTATAACAAGCCGTGATTATACAAGAATGATCCACGGTCATAATCATACTAAGTTCATCTATACACGTAAGTCGAAGATAACATAATATAACATGAGGATGATGACAATGACATAATAATTCAATAAAACAAGTTCAAGAATTATTTTATCCATGAATTATTAACGCCCAAATTGTCAAAATGATAATCTTATTTTGTAGAGTAAAATTCAAGAATGATCGTAAGAATATTTCCATGAAAAGATCTTTGGATGAAACGCAAATATCGAGGATATTCAACTAATTTCATGGAGTATAGAAGTCAAAGTTTTAACCTAACCGGGTATAAAAAGAATGGAATAACAAAAGAAATCACCATGCATGCGGTGCTTTGATGAGACAAAGTTATTCAATGTAATAATAATAACGGAACCTGGTCGGTGAAATTCACACCGGCAGGATGTTCCAATGAATAATAAAGATGGAACTAGATCCTGTAAAAACACACGAGATAGATATTCCAGCAGAATGATAAAGAGCGGAACCGGTCCTGTAAAAAACACACGAGCAGGATGTTCCACAGAATAATAAAGAGCGGAACCAGTCGTGTAAAAAACACACGATGAGGATGTTCCAACAGAATAATAATAAAGACGGAACCAGGTCCGGTGTAAAACACACAGACAGGATGTTCCAACAGAATAATAGAAGAATGTCACCAAGTATAGGGTAAACCACGTATACAGGTTATTCCAACAGAATAATAAGCAATGGAATAACAACAGTTCTCTTCATGAATAAGAAAGAATAACACCCCTTACGGGTACAACAAATAATATTCCCTACCTTAGAAGAACTGAATATTGGCAAGGTGAAGTAGCAGAATACTTTTCTTCTTTCTCTCTATAGTTTCTCTCTCTAGAGTTTCAGTGAATTCGTGAAAAATAATGAAGCACTAGGCCTCTATTTATAGAAGATTTCTAGCTAAAGACCGCAGTGTGAAAAGCGCAAAGTGGCTTCGATTTGGTGATGTGAAGCGAAAAGTGGTTTGGCGCTCGTAATGTGAAACGATAAGTGGTTCGGATCTTTTGTAATGTGAAAACGACAAGTGGTTCGGATCGCTCAGTAATGTAAAACGACAAGTGGTTCGGACGCTGGTAAAGGTAATTACTATCGACGAAGGTAATTACTATTCACAAAGGTAATTACTATCGACGAAGATAATTTTATTCACAAAGGTAATTACTATCGATTTAAAGTAATTACTATTGACGAAGAGACTCTTAGATGATGACATATGGGCCCCCATAAAATAATCAAACTTACCACAAATGTCTCATAATGAGACTCTTTATATACATCAAGGATGAATTAATATTACCACAAATTATTTTATTTTTAATCAACACATATTTAATCTTTCAACAATTATTAATCATTTATAACTTGTCGTCTCAATTATTGATTTAATACTATAACATATTATACGAGATGATCTTTGTGACAATAATTGAATCAATAATATAAGAGATATGATGCAAAGAATTACTATAGCAATAATTGAGCATAGGTGAGTGACTTCTCACGTAAAGCATCAATAATCAATATCGTGTGCTACTTATAAAACTACGGCATTACATCGTACTTTTACTCTCGGGTAGTTCAACAGGTTTTAACGGTAACACCTCTGTAGTTATTTTTATAGAAAGATAATTTTGTCGCTTTTTTAACTACGACAATACTTCCGTTAGGGGTCCACTAATGATTGAGTAGTCGTCAATTAATATTTCCCGACACAAAAGAATATTTCCACCAAACGAATATTTTTATAATAACTTGCATACTTTGCAAAATTTATAAATACTACCACAACTATAATATTATCTTAAATTCACACCATAATATTAAAAAATTATTTCGACAAAATTTAAATCTTTATTGATAAAATCTGGGGTCTCACAAATATCGTGTAATTTATGTTAACTACTACTCCACAACACACCCTCTCCTCTCCTCCCCCTCATTCCGGCCAACCAAATATATATAACCAATCATTTTCCATTTCTGAAAAACTATTCTTAATTTTTCATTGTTTAATTTGATTTTTATTTCAAAAGACCATTTCTGGTCAGTAGCTTCCGATCCTTACCATTATACATTTACAAACTCAAACCCCATATATATATATATATATATAGTCTGATTTGACTTATTTTCTCATTCTTTACTTATTTTATTTGGGGCAGTATAATTAATTAAGTTCTTCTCTCTTTAATTATTTGACTTTATTTTTATGATGATGTTGATAAATGGTTTGAATTTTTTGTAGAAAGCGCTGGGATTGATATATGCACATGGCAATACAAACGCTGGACTATAATACTACTAATTGCTAACCTTGTGTAAGTTGTCATTGTCCTACTTGTTAGTATGGATTATACTACTCCCTCCGTTCTTTAATATAGGTCGTTTTAGAAAAATATTTTTATTCTTAAATATAAGTCGTTTATGAATTTCAAGTAAGCATTAATTGCTTAGTTTCCAATATTACCCCAAGTAATAAATATAACTTTGGTTCTCTCACTATTTTTTGCCCAATAAATAACACTCTCTTTTTCCAATACAAGGGTAATATAGACAATTGATAATATATTTAATGTTTTACAATCATTTCCTTAATAATTATGCACAACTCTAAAACGACCTATATTAAAGAACGGAGGGAGTAATATATAGTTGTCGGATTACTAATTACTAGGTTCCATCAATATACTTGGAAATTAGGTTATTTGTTTGTTTTTACTTTCTACCTTGTAGTGACAAAAACACAGTGTGAGTGTCTTCACCCTCCCTAATTTCATAACCAGTGTCTCCATTAAAGAGAATAGTGCATCCTACGGCTATGCTTTTATTTGTCTGAAAAATGTCATTGCAGTAAGGGCTAAAACAATTTATCCTTTTCTCACATGCTGACCCAAGAGTTCCCAACCTGTCCATGGTTTTTTGCCTAATGTAGTCCATCATAGTCCTAATGGGCTTCTGCCTAGCTTCAAGAATCCAAGAATTGAAACTTTCTACCATGTTGTTATCTACTGCCCATGATTTGCTTCTGCTACTAAAGTAAGCTCTGCACCATGTATGAGGTGGATAATTCATGAGATCAATTGCTCCCTTTGAACTCATGTCCCCAAGCAACTTCATGTTGTCCTTAAATTCTTCCTCAAAGGTAGACCAGGCTGCATTCCAAAATTTCTTCTTCAACTCTCCACCTCTGTGTTTCTTACACCAATTTGCATATATATGGCGAGCACACCATCTGTGTTCAGCCTCAAGCAGTACATCAATAACAGCTTGTATTAAACCCTACAAGTAAAAGTTATACAAAGTTACATTCAAAGTTGCACAAATAATATGACAGAAATAACATTAACTATTAAATTTCAAAAGCAATCATACCTTTTGCATATCAGATATGATGGTGTACTGTTTGCCATCTCCCAAATCCAGTTGTTCTTGCAACAAAGTCAGAAACCATGTCCAGTTGACCTTAGTTTCACTCTTCACACATGCCCAAGCTATGGGAAAATTCTGCTCATCCCCATCTCTTCCTAGTGCTATAATCAATTCCCCCTTATACTGTGTCTTCAAAAAACACCCATCAAGGCCAATGATGGGCCTACATCCTTCCTTCCAACCTCTCTTGCAAGCATCTAAACAAACAAACATTCTTCTAAACACTCTTCTCCCTTCCCTTAATTCATCTGTGGACAACTCCACTTGTGCTTTAGACCCTGGATTACTCCTCACCAATTCTGCTGCATAAGCCTCTAACTCAGAATACTCAGTAGTAAAGCTCCCTGAGAATTCATCCATAACCATCCTCCTGGCTCTCTTGCACTTGGAAAATTCAACATTCACTCTCCATTCTTTCTCCACATCTTTTTTGAGGTCTTTGATCTTGTAGTTCTGTTGCTCAAGAATTTTTTGTTTGTAAAGCTTGGCCAAGAACTTTGCTAAAACCCTAGAGTTGCTGAAAATCCTATAACAATTGTGTTCTTCATTTGATGTCTTGACAGCCAATCCAGGGTTACAACCGTCCTTTGACACATACAAGACAAAAGGACACCCAGCCTCACATTGGACCCTTATTCTATATGGTTCACTTTTCACATATTTCAATGCCACTCCTCTAGATATAACATACTTTGATATGGATTCCCTAACTTCAGCTGCACTAGCAAATGTCATTCCCAAGCTGAAATAGGGTGTCTGTTCATTTACATTGAACTAGATAGGATGTTTTCTCTCAAATAGCACCTGACCCTCATCCCCTTCCTCACTATCATCATTGTCATCATTATCATCACTAACATCATCTTCCTCACTATCATCACCTTTCTCACTGTCCTCACTCTCCACTTCATATGTTTTATCTTGACTGTCCTCACTACTATCTTCCTCACCAACCCTGCTACCCTGTATGTTAAATACCACATTAAGTACTTCATCACTTTCCTTGAAAGTGTCATCACAAGCAGGAGGAACATCAGGAGGTGATGCATCATTCATTATAGGTTCATCTATCTCATGTTTTGCAAAGAAATCTAGGACAGTTGTGTCTGACTTTATTCTACTCAGTAGTTTCCTAATCCCATGGTCACCCTCAAGTATAAAAAGTCCTTCTTCAATACTCAGTCCGGGTTCCACATAATATATTTTTGATACATTGGCATAATTCAATTCCTCTTTATATGTATTCTTAATGCAAATAACAGACAAGTAATCAACATCAAAATTCTTACATATGTAAACATCTCCTCCCATGTAACAACCCCAAAATAGGTCCATTCCATCCAACCCATTCTGAGTCGCCAAATATATGGTACGAAAAACAACTACAACTTTATTACAACAATTGTCGTGCAAAAAATACAACAATATCTTTGTGAGTTTGGATACAAATATATACCAATCAGAAGACGTCACAATGACACCTTACATAAAGGTATAGTCAAAAACTATTTTAGAAATTAGAATCTTTGGGAAGTGCTCAAGGAAACCTTCATACATGGGAGGCCATGCTTTTAGGTTATGGTAGATATCATATGGCCACAGAATTATCCTTGGTTGATCCAATAAACCCCAAAGAAAAACGAGAAGATTACTATCATATTCTTCCCAATGGTGAGTCTTCTCTTGACATATCATTATCTCCACTGTCTCTAATTGGGTATTATACTCCAAACAAACACCAAGATTATATAGGTAGTGCTTGTAAATATACTCAGCAAGTGGATGAGCACAACCATGTCTTATGATAACACGAGGTTGTATGTCATTAGACATCTTGTATGATAGTGACAAAACACCCTTCCAAGTTAAATTCACCTCACCCTCAACATCTATAGACCACCACTCTATTCCCTCGCTATCCCCCTCGACCCAAATACACTTTTATTAATTCGAAAGGAATTGTGAAACAAAAGGGTGAGCACAACTAGCTCGAAGAAGAATATTATGACTAAAGATAAATAAATTATCAATAGTCTTCATCAAGAATAAATCGTAGATTTAGAACATATGGTAGATGATAAAACTTTTCAACCATAGTCAACGTGAATGAAGCAATCCATTAGAAGAGTCAAATAGACTATAAAGTCTATTGTCTTCTCCATGTTAAAATCCACCAACAATGTTTTATCCTCGTAACATCAATCAACAATTCACATTGCACAATCACGTGTATAACTCATAATCGTAATTGTAGTTCTAAATTCCTTTCCTCATCCAAGACAAAGATAATTTTCATCACTTGTCTTTACCGAAACATCAAAGATCATGGTTATACCAAATCACAGCCTCGCTCATAATCATATTAATAAATTCATCTTTGCACTACGGCCAAAGATATTCATCAACAGTTCATCTTTACACTACAAAGCAAAGATATTCAACAACGGGTCATCTTTTCATTACAAGCCAAAGATATTCATCAATAATTCATCTTTGCACTACAAATTTAAAGATATTCAACAACAAAGTTATCTTTGCATTACAAGCCAAAGATATTCATCAATAATTCATCTTTGCACCACAAAGCAAAGATATTCAACAACGGGTCATCTTTTCATTACAAGCCAAAGATATTCATCAATAATTCATCTTTGCACTACAGGCTAAAGATATTCAACAACAGGTTATCTTTGCATTACAAGCCAAAGATATTCATCAATAATTCATCTTTGCACTACAGGCTAAAGATATTCAACAACAGGTCATCTTTGCATTACGAGCAAAAGATATTCATCAATAATTCATCTTTGCACTACCGGCTAAAGATATTCAACAACGGGTCATCTTTGCATTACAAGCCAAAGATATTCATCAATAATTCATCTTTGCACTACAGGCTAAAGATATTCAACAACAGGTCATCTTTGCATTATGAGCAAAAGATATTCATCAATAATTCATCTTTGCACCATCTTGGCTAAAGATATTCATCGATTGGTCATGTTCATTTAAACACTGCTCATCTTTGACTACAGCCAAAGATATTCTTCGTAAATCATTCATCTTTGCATTGATTTTATCCACGCCCAAAAATACCTCAAAAATAATCATAGTGGTGTAAAATTCAAGAATGATCAAAACATGGATACAATCAAAGCTAGTATCCAAAATAGATATTTAGATTTAAAAGAAAAATTTTCATTTTTCTAAATGAATAGTGCCGATTCGTGAATAGGTCAGATATCGTGAATAAAGGTCGTATACGTGAATAGAACTCGACACCAAAAGATAGAAATTCCACAAAAACATCTTCACGCTTCACTTAATAGTACTCGTGAATAAGAACTCGTGAATAGTAACTCATGAATAAGTAACTCGTGAATAGTAACTCATGAATAAGTAACCCCGACATGAAAAAGTTCCAAATTTGATAAAAAGTTCCAACCAATATTTCAAAGATAATGATATTGAAGAAATAATATCATCCGAGAAGAAAATAACATCCCTTACCTCGAAAGACAAGATCTTTAGTTGAAACAGGATGATATAAGGTCAAGGGAACTTGCAGACCGCCTAACAATACTCAAAGTATACTCAAAAAATACTCACAAGAATACGCTCGATAATATAGAGAGAGAGAAAGAGAAAACTTGTTTCGGTGTGATTTTCAATTCTAACTTAGCCTCTATTTATAGGAAAATGTTAGACGTCAAGGCAGACTTAACTCGCAACCCGATGGCTTTACTCGCTACTATTCCCACCCACCACATTTGAAAATTCAATTGAGCACATTTTCACCAACCAAAAAGTGGGGCCCACCAATTCTAGAATTTTCCACCAAAATCATTTATAACCTAATTTCGAATCACCACCTCTTAAAATTCATAACAAATTATACGCTCATTTTGACGGTTCAAAATTTGTGAACATATACTCAACTTATATATGTATAACATATCCAAAAATCCCAACGATCCAACTACGATTAAAAATTATAACTCACATAATAAAGTTTGTAAGAACAATCGATTTGATCTTTTAATACCTCCAATCCGACAAAATACCGATAAAATACCTCAACATTAATTCCTTCATTTATAACCACATAAATAAATCCATCATTTATATCCACATCAAATAAATATTTCATTGTCATATAAATCAATAATTAATTATTCATAAATAATATTATAGAATCACAATAATGACAACCAAAGGTCCCAGAAAGGGGCTTTCAATAAGAATTTTTCCTTCTTGGCGGCGCAATTAGGTGACCAAACCTCTCCTCGATGTAACTTTCTAGACATTGCCAATAATGTTATCTAATAATATTATTCAAATAATATGAATTATTGATCCGATAATGGAGATATTTATGCAAAGTGACAATTATTGAACAACAATAATATAAAATATCAACGCATCAATTATTGAATCAATAAAATAAAATATTGAGCAAGAATTACCGTAACAATTATTGAGTAGTGCCTTCTTCACGTAAGAATCAATAATTCAAAATATCGTGTAATACCGGTAAGCTCGCCGCAACAACGCCAGTATTACTTTATTTTACCAAGGGTATTCCAATGTTGTTAATTCAGAACGATTAAATCGTTATTTATAAAAACTTAATTTTGTCGTTTTTCTTCATTAAACGCTTATTCTGTTATGGGGCCCATAAATAGTCAAGTACCAATGCATTTAATATTCTGAACGTAAAGAATATTCCACGACCAAACGAATATTCCCCACAATAATGAATACTTTATACCTGCGTATTTTGAAAAAAAATTCATATATCACCCTTAACTTTAACTTTTATCAATTTAACCATTTCTTGAATAGAAAAATTGAATACTTTTATTTCATAAAATTCGGTCTTACAATCTCCCTCCTTATGAAATTTCGTCCCCGAATTTACGCACTCGGTATTTCAAAGAGTTGAGAATACCTTGTTTTCATTTTGATTCTATCTCCCCTGTCATCATGATTTCTCCATCGCTTTCATCTCCCGTATTTTGAGATATCATTCTAGAATACAACTTCAAAACAAAGGTTAATTGAGCAAATTAACATATCACATAATATCTCGATATTATGATCGACCAACAAATAAGCTTAGGTAGGACACACCAGCGAAGGATTTACTCATCTCTCCTCCTAGTTCTATTCCCCGATCTCCGCCAGAGATCATATCCCTAAGCTCGATACTAAATGTAACAACCCCAAAATAGGTCCATTCCATCCAACCCATTCTCGAAGTCGCCAAATATATGGTACGAAAAACAACTACAACTTTATTACAACAATTGTCGTGGCAAAATACAACAACACATATCTTTGTGAGTTTGGATACAAATATATACCAATCAGAAGACGTCACAATGACACCTTACATAAAGGTATAGTCAAAAACTATTTTAGAAATTAGAATCTTTGGGAAGTGCTCAAGGAAACCTTCATACATGGGAGGCCATGCTTTTAGGTTATCAGAGATATCATATGGCCACGTAATTATCCTGGTTGATCCAATAAACCCCAAAGAAAAAACGAGAAGATTACTATCATATTCTTCCCAATGGTGAGTCTTCTTCGACATATCATTATCTCCACCGCTCTCTAATTGGGTATTATACTCCAAACAAACACCAAGATTATATAGTAGTGCTTGTAAATATACTCAAAGAAGTGGATGAGCACAACCATGTCTTATGATAACACGAGGTTGTATTCATTAGACATCTTGTATGATAAGTGACAAAACACCCTTCCAAGTTAAATTCACCTCACCTCAACATCTATAGACCACCACTCTATTCCTCGCTATCCCCCGCCGACCCAAATTTACACTTTTATTACCGAAAGGAATTGTGAAACAAAAGGGTGAGCACAACTAGCTCAATAAAGAATATTATGACTAAAGATAAATAAATTATCAATAGTCTTCATCAAGAATAAATCGTAGATTTAGAACATACGGTAGATGATAAAACTTTTCAACCATAGTTGCAATTGAATGAGCAATCCATTAGAAGAGTCAAATAGACTATAAAGTCTATTGTTTTTCCATGTTAAAAATCCACCAACAATGTTTTATCCTCGTAACATCAATCAACAATTCGCGTGCACAATCACGTGTATAACTCATAATCGTAATTGTAGTTCTAAATTCTTTCCTCATCCAAGACAAAGATAATTTTCATCACTTGTCTTTACTCAAACATCAAAGATCATGGTTATACCAAATCACGCCTCGCTCATAATCATATTAATAAATTCATCTTGCACCACGGGCCAAAGATATTCATCAACAGATTCATCTTTACACTACAAAGCAAAGATATTCAACAACGGGTCATCTTTTCATTACAAGCCAAAGATATTCATCAATAATTCATCTTTGCACTACAGGCTAAAGATATTCAACAACAGGTTATCTTTGCATTACAAGCCAAAGATATTCATCAATAATTCATCTTTGCATTACAAAAGCAAAGATATTCAACAACCAAGTCATCTTTTCATTACAAGCCAAAGATATTCATCAATAATTCATCTTTGCACTACAAAGCTAAAGATATTCAACAACAAAGTTATCTTTGCATTACAAGCCAAAGATATTCATCAATAATTCATCTTTGCACTACAAAGCTAAAGATATTCAACAATGTGTCATCTTTCAGCACACGAGCAAAAGATATTCATCAATAATTCATCTTCACCAATGGGCCAAAGATATTCAACAACGGGTCATCTTTGCATTACAAGCCAAAGATATTCATCAATAATTCATCTTTGCACTACAAAGCTAAAGATATTCAACAATGTGTCATCTTTGCATTACGAGCAAAAGATATTCATCAATAATTCATCTTTGCACCATGGCTAAAGATATTCATCATTGGTCATGTTCATTTAAACACTGCTCATCATTTTGACCAAAGCCAAAGATATTCTTCGTAAATCATTCATCTTTGCATTGATTTTATCCACGCCCAAAAATACCTCAAAAATAATCATAGTGGTGTAAAATTCAAGAATGATCAAAACATGGATACAATCAAAGCTAGTATCCAAAATAGATATTTTTAGATTTAAAAGAAAAATTTTCATTTTTTGGTGAATAGTCGTGAATATGTCGATACGTGAATAGTGTCGATACGTGAATAAGAAACTCGACACCAAAAGATAGAAATTCCACAAAAACATCTTCACGCTTCACTTAATAGTACTCGTGAATAAGAATCGTGAATAGTAACTCATGAATAGTAACTCGTGAATAAGAACTCATGAATAGTAACCCATATGAAAAAGTTCCAAATTTGATAAAAAGTTCCAACCAATATTTCAAAGATAATGATATCAAGAAATAATATCATCCGAGAAGAAAATAACATCCCTTACCTCGAAAGACAAGATTCTTAGTTGAAACACCTGATATAAAGTCAAGGAAGGGAACTTGCACCGCCTAACAATACTCAAAGTATACTCAAAATACTCACAAGAATACGCCGATAATATAGAGAGAAAAAGAGAGAAAACTTATTTTCGTGTGATTTTCAATTTAACTTAGCCCTCTATTTATAGAAAATGTTAAGACGTCAAGGCATTTAACTCGCAAACCCGATGGCTTTTACTCGCTACTATTCCCACCCACCACATTTGAAAATTCAATTGAGCACATTTCTCACCAACCAAAAGTGGGGCCCACCAATTCTAGAATTTTCCACCAAAATCATTTATAACCTAATTTCAATCAATCACCTCTTAAAATTCATAACAAATTATACGCTCATTTTTAACGGCTCAAAATTTGTGAACATATACTCAACTTATATATGTATAACATATCCAAAAATCCCAACGATCCAACTACGATTAAAAATTATAACTCACATAATAAAGTCGTAAGAACATCGATTTGATCTTTTAATACCTCCAATCCGACAAAATATCGATAAAATACCTCAACATTAATTCCTTCATTTATAACCACATAAATAAATCCATCATTTATATCCACATCAAATAAATATTTCATTGTCATATAAATCAATAATTAATTATTCATAAATAATATTATAGAATCACAATAATGACAACCAGCAGCAGCTTCCTGTGAAAGAGGGGCTTTCAATAAGAATTTTTCCTCATCTTGGCGCAGCAATTAGGTGACCAAACCTCTCCTCGATGTAACTTTCTAGACATTGCCAATAATGTTATCTAATAATATTATTCAAATAATATGAATTATTGATCCGATAATGGAGATACTATGCAGTTGACAATTATTGAACAACAATAATATAAAATATCAACGCATCAATTATTGAATCAATAAAATAAAATATTGAATAAATTAATTCATCGTAACAATTATGAGTAGTGCCTTCACGTAAGAATCAATAATTCAAAATATCGTAATACCGTGTGCATCGCGGCAACAACGCCAGACATTTTATTTTACCAACCCGTATTCCAACGGTGTTAATCTGTGAACGATTACGTCGTTATTTATAAAAACTTAATTTTGTCGTTTTCTTCATCCGACAGCTTATTTCATTATGGGCCCATAAATAGTCGCTACCCGCCGCATTTAATATTCCCCTACGTAAAGAATATTCCACCACCAAACGAATATTCCCTAACAATAATGAATACTTTATACCTGCGTATTTTGAAAAAAAAATTCATATATCACCCTTTAACTTTAACTTTTATCAATTTAACCATTTACCGAATAGAAAAATTGAATACTTTTATTTCATAAAATTCGGTCTTACAATCTCCCTCCTTATGAAATTTCGTCCCTAAATTTACGCACCGGTATTTCAAAGAGTTGAGAATACCTTTTTCATTTCATTTATTCTATCTCCCCGTCATCATGATTTCTCCATCGCTTTTCATCTCCCGTATTTCAGATATCATTCTAGAATATGAAACAAAACAAAGGTTAATTGAGCAAATTAATATATCACATAATATCTCGATATTATGATCGACCAACAAATAAGCTTAGGTAGGACACACTAAGCGAAGGATTTACTCATCTCTCCTCCTAGTTCTATTCCCGATCTCCGCCAGAGATCATATCCCTAAGCTCGATACCAAATGTAACAACCCCAAAATAGGTCCATTCCATCCAACCCATTCGAGTCGCCAAATATATGGTAACGAAAAACAACTACAACTTTATTACAACAATTGTCGTGGCAAAATACAACAACACATATGCCGTGAGTTTGGATACAAATATATACCAATCAGAAGACGTCACAATGACACCTTACATAAAGGTATAGTCAAAAACTATTTTAGAAATTAGAATCTTTGGGAAGTGCTCAAGGAAACCTTCATATATGGGAGGCCATGCTTTTAGGTTATCAGAGATATCATATGGCCACGTAATTATCCTTGGTTGATCCAATAAACCCCAAAGAAAAACGAGAAGATTACTATCATATTCTTCCCAATGGTGAGTCTTCTCTCGACATATCATTATCTCCACTGCCTCTAATTGGGTATTATACTCCAAACAAACACCAAGATTATATAGGTAGTGCTTGTAAATATACTCAGCAAGTGGATGAGCACAACCATGTCTTATGATAACACGAGGTCAGTATGTCATTAGACATCTTGTATGATAGTGACAAAACACCCTTCCAAGTTAAATTCACCTCACCCTCAACATCTATAGACCACCACTCTATTCCTCGCTATCCCCCCCGTCGACTCCAAATGCTACACTTTTATTACACGAAAGGAATTGTGAAACAAAAGGGTGAGCACAACTAGCTCAAGATAAAAAGAATATTATGACTAAAGATAAATAAATTATCAATAGTCTTCATCAAGAATAAATCGTAGATTTAGAACATATGGTAGATGATAAAACTTTTCAACCATAGTCAATAAATGGAATGAAAGCAATCCATTAGAAGAGTCAAATAGACTATAAAGTCTATTGTTTTTTCCATGTTAAAATCCACCAACAATGTTTTATCCTCGTAACATCAATCAACAATTCTCGCAAGCACAATCACGTGTATAACTCATAATCGTAATTGTAGTTCTAAATTCTTTCCTCATCCAAGACAAAGATAATTTTCATCACTGTCTTTTTACCTCGAAACATCAAAGATCATGGTTATACCAAATCACGCCTCGCTCATAATCATCTTAATAAATTCATCTGCACTACGGGCCAAAGATATTCATCAACAGATTCATCTTTACACTACAAAGCTAAAGATATTCAACAACGGGTCATCTTTTCATTATGCCAAAGATATTCATCAATAATTCATCTCTTTTGCTCTGCTAAAAAGATATTCAACAACAAAGTTATCTTTCATTACAAGCCAAAGATATTCATCAATAATTCATCTTTGCACTACAAATTAAAGATATTCAACAACCGGGTCATCTTTTCATTACAAGCCAAAGATATTCATCAATAATTCATCTTTTGCACTACTGCTAAAGATATTCAACAACAAAGTTATCTTTGCATTACAAGCCAAAGATATTCATCAATAATTCATCTTGCACTACAAAGTAAAAAGATATTCAACAATGCGTCATCTTTGCATTACTGAGCAAAAGATATTCATCAATAATTCATCTTTGCACTACCGCTTAAAGATATTCAACAACGGTCATCTTTGCATTACAAGCCAAAGATATTCATCAATAATTCATCTTGCACTACAATGCTAAAGATATTCAACAACAGTCATCATTTTGATTACTGAGCAAAAGATATTCATCAATAATTCATCTTTGCACTCTTGGCTAAAGATATTCATCGATTGGTCATATTCATTTAAACACTGCTCATCTTCAGACTACAGCCAAAGATATTCTTCTTAAATCATTCATCTTTGCATTGATTTTATCCACGCCCAAAAAATACCTCAAAATAATCATAGTGGTGTAAAATTCAAGAATGATCAAAACATTGGATCATAATCAAAATTTAGTATCCAAAATAGATATTTTTATTTAAAAGAAAAATTTTCATTTTTCTATTGAATAGTCACAGATTCGTGAATAGTCAGATATCGTGAATAAAGGTCAGATACGTGAATAAGAATCTCACACCAAAAGATAAAATTCCAAAAAAACATCTTCACGCTTATGAATAAGACTTACGTGAATAAGAATCGTGAATAAGAATCTGACACCAAAAGATAGAAATGTATACAAATTTCACCCCACCCCCCACCCACCACCCACCACCCACCACCCACCACCCACCACCCACCACATACCCCACCCCACCCACCCCAATTCCCCCACCGGTCCCAAAAAAATTAATATTAAGCAATCGATACACCACCCACCCTCTACCTCTACCCACCCCCACCCCACCCTCACCCAATTCCCACTCCACTCCACCCACCCACCTCTTATATCCGGGTCTCTATCTATAGTATATATTAATTTTTTTTTTTAAATTTTGTTTAAAAGTTAAAATATCTTAAAATGGTTAATATAATTTTTAACCATAACCATATGGTTCTAACCCACATAACACATATTAAAAATGATTAATATGATTTTAGTTCTTAAATGTAACCATAACCATATTTTAAAAATCAAACCATAACCATATTTTAACAGGCCTATATGCAACCATAATGGGATGAGAGAGAAGTCGTGTGGATTTTTTTTAATACTTTTTCGTTTGATCTCTATGTTTTTTGGTCAGTATTACGTGATTATTATATTGCATTGCATATTCTTTATAATTATTTTATAAATAAACTGATCTTATAATTACTTTGTAATTACTGTTTAGCAGTGTAAAAGAAGCCAATTATATATTACTACAAGACTACCATTAAGTAAATAAAGAGCAGCAGAGCGAGGAAGGGTGAAGTCACGTTGGGTCAAATAAAGGAGCATGCATATCCACATATATATACTCCACTCCAGAAGTTTATATATATCTTGCTGTGCTGTCAGATCCACGTGGAGAGTGTCGGAACATCGGAACTTGGTCAACCTTATCTTTTTTCTAAAACGGGCATCAATCCATTCGTTTGTGTGTGTTGTGTGTCACCATCTCTCTCTCTCTCTCTCTCATGAGTCATGACCGACTTTGATCAATTTATAGATTCGTCCAACTGATCTCCAACCAACTACTAGTAGTACCAACAAATGTTATGTTGAGAGGAGCAAAATCCGGCAATCGTATTCATTTTTACTTCACTATATATTTTATGATTACAATTACGATTATACATGAATGAATTAATGAAGCAAAGTAAAATGGTTTGTCCCCTTTGGACTTGGGTGGGAAGGATATTATATGACTAGAAAGTAGAAACTCATGAGCTTAGTAGCGGTTATATGTATATGCAAGCTGTGTAGTATATAATCCTCAATGACGACAATTTTTTTAGATTATAACGATAATTCATTCGTCGTCATATACGATAATAGTTACGGATGAACCGTCGCTATAATTTAAAAAAATCTTAGTTATACACGACTATAATTATATACAATTTTTCCTTATATATAATTTTCGGATCCGGTTAGCATAAAGTTTATTTGTTGGTAGTGTATTAATTCCATTAATGTAGATAGAACACATACAACATCGTCATCAGCACAAGATTTCTATTGATCAATTGACCAACTTATTCAAAAATAAACTCCATACTAACCACTTCCCTAATTTCCACATCACCCTAGCTAACATTAATTCAACCCCACCACTTGCTGCATGCACCCCCGGGCCCCGGCCACTCCCATCCCTTAATTGTCAAATATTGAAAATTGGATGCTAGCTAGCTCATCACCTACGTACCTAGCTTAGCTACTACTTTCATCCTAAAAATGTAAAAGGAATTCATAGTTTTTTATATATTAATTTTGTGCTAAATTAAAAAGTTTTGAAGGGTCATCAATACTTCAATAGACACATACTAATAAGGATATCCACTAGCTAGGGTTATTTGCGCGACTCATTTGGGGTGTCTGGGTTGGGGGGAGAATTAAGGAAGCAGTTTTTGGAATCAATCCCATATTATATTTATATATACTAGATATGCCCCGCATCATTAATCGTGTATTAACGATAAAATGATCTCAAATTTTAAACTACTAAAATGATTTATTAAGTCGAAAGCGTAGAAATTTAAAATCATTTGTATTTTATTAGATAGATTAGGCATGTTCCGTGCCTCCTAAACTTTTACATGTATCAGTGTGATTTATCCCAAACCTCATACAACCCAAATAATTTATTAGAGTGAGGAAAATTAAAAATTCAAAATCATATATTTGTTATATATATATATATATATATATATATATATATATATATATATATCCGGATCTTATCTTTCACACCCTTATCCAACTCACCCGAAAGCTCACCCTCTTTAGTGATGGACCCCATGATTGACGACAACATATAAGCGTCGCTAAAAGTATATATACAATGGTTGTAGATGATCAATCCGTCACGGGTCCGTCGCTAAATGAGGGTGAGCTGAAGAAGTTAGATTAAACAAGTGAACAAACCAAGAACAACCTGCTATAGCGCGATTTTTTTTTCCGTCGTTGTAGCAGAAAGTAAATTTTTATATTTTATGCTATAGCTTTTCGCTCTTAGTTCGCCTCCCTCCAGTTATTGGAAAGAGTTTCCAAAATATATATATATATATATATATATATATATATATATATATATATATAATTTATGAATGGATTGAACCATTCTTATTTCTCTCAAATTTATAAATTTTATTTGTTGGAGGAGGAAGAGTATAGAATAATTCATTTTAATTAAAATAGAATGAATCATTTCACTCTTTGTTAAAATTTAGGATCACATACACGCACACGACAATAGAGAATTAAGATTCACACACAGATTTACGTGGTTCTCCAATTTGAATACTCTACAAATGATTTGTTGTTGTTTATAATTTAGTTACAGACATTTCATGTCATACCAAGACTACCAAAGATGTGTATATATATATATATATATATATATATATATATATATATATATATATATATACACACGTGTGTGTGTTCATCAATTATTCTCATGCAGCTACTGTATATCAAGGAATAAGAAGCTAAAAAAATTGAAAATATATTATTTAGATATAAAAAAAATCGTTCTGCTAGAAGTTTGATGAGGCTCACCATCTGAGTCATCTGACCATCATGAATACTGTCCTTGTTTTTCTTATGTATTTAATCTTATAACATATCGTGACCCCTTCACGTTAAAATTGAACGATTTAATAGAATTCTCGTCCGCAGTTGAGAATGACAAGAAGAGGAAATCGATGAATGAAGTCAATCTTTTGGGAGACTTAAAAACTAAAAAAAATGAATTTGGCATCTGCAGGAGAAACATTTGGCCATACCTAGCGTCCACAATTTAAAATTGTGGACGAAGACAAATACAAAAATGGTATTTTGGTCATTTGTCCTGTCCGCAATATTAAACTGCAGAATATTAAAAACTAAACTGCGAATGAAAGTTTTATATATGAAACCGTTCAATCTAAAAGTAAAGGGTTACGATGTGTTGTAAAGTTAAATTCTTTTTTACAATGTTTGTTATGGATGGATCATATATATATATATATATATATATATATATATATATATATATATATATATATATATATATATATGTGTGTGTGTGTTAACGCCAGATCTTTCGCCACGTCCCAATCACGTAAGACGCGCTCGATCCTCGCACGGAAAAACACGATAAGACACTAAAAGCTCGACGGCGGGTCCGTCGGGGATAACTTCAAAGCGTGAGAGTCGATACGTGTTCACAAGGTTAACCAATGGAGGAATGTAATGTCTAATGTATTGAGAGAAAGATAATAATTCTCGTGTATGAGATTATGAATGAAGACGCACACTGCTTGTGAAGACCTCCTCGCTTTATGATATATTATAGACACGGTTTACTGGTGCCACTAACCTTCCCGACACCCGTTAATCCCATCCCTCTCATCCACCACCGCCAACCGTCCAATCCTTATTAATACCATGTAAGATATCATTACCATATCTTTGTCATCATCACCCGGCCAAAGATGTAGATACATTTTAAATATATGATGGGTCAATTCCAACCGATTTGGTCCGATATTAGAAGGACTTAACAAAGATAATAAAGTGACTAGATCCAATAATGTCAACACCCAATAAGTGAAGACCCAATGGACTAATCGAATATGTAGGCCCAATCCATTCTACTTAATAGAGAGAAATATCACGACTCAACATTGTCTCCCTAGTTTTTTATTAAACGCGAGGAGGTTTAATAGGAAACTATAAATGGTATCGGTTCAGGACAAAAGGAATTAATATAAGACCAATGAAGGCCCAAAATACGGCTTACCGAAGCCCATCGGGTGAACATCAAATGGCAACATAAATTAAGATTAGAAGCCCATTTAAAGAGCCCGCTCCAGCCGAACATACAACAACAAATATTTCACCGCTTCTCGAATAACCTAAACCTTCGCCACAAAAACCATTCTCTTTCGAATCTAGGTTCGAAGTCGTAATGCATACACCGATGATCATCGGTCAAGCAATAATTCCATCATGGAACCGATGGGTGAAGGAGTGAAATATCGACTAAAGGAAGTTAAGATTTGACCATCAATCGAATCGATCGATTAATATTGGTCATCTGCAAGTAAACACTGTCTTCGTGTGTTTCCGTCCCAAATACAAAGAAGCCGAAAAGGATACCGAAGATAATGCCGAAGAGAATACCGAAGAGAATGCCTAAGAGAATACCGAAGAGAGAAAGCCATTCTGAAGTCTGTGTTTGGCAAAAGGAAAGAAGCAACCTTGACATTGTTGTTCTCAACAATGAATGCCTCCGGAAGGATATCGACAAGGTCAAAGAAGAACTGAAAATGACCAAGGCCACTCATCGGGTCATCACTGATATAAATGCCGATCTGTCAAGCTAAAGGATCAAAGCATCTGGTACATCGTCAGAAGCTCGAAGAAGAGCTGAAAGAGCTTCGGGCCCTTAGAGATTTGGGTCCGCCACTGACCGAAGACTATCGTAAGGAGATCCAGGCAAAATACAGAAAATCCGCAGAGCTGAACAATAAGATCGTCCATATGTATGCCAAAGGATATGAAATCTGCCGAAGTAAAGGCAAGAAAAAAGCTCTGCCAAGGTAGATCCATCTCTTCAGACTCTTTAGATGGTGACGACGATGTGAGGAAGAAGTTGAAGATGACCTCTCCTTATCTTTAGCTGTAGAACATTCTGTAAAAATTCTAACTTGTTGTGAACAGTTAGTATTAAAATATCAACTTCATGCCTTATTACTTCTGAGTGAACATTTCTTGTCAATAATTCAGTATCAATTAATCTGTATGAACTTAACTTAGGACATGAACTAGATAAGGCGTATAACAGTTAATTTATGAAATGAAGTGAACTAAATTTAATGGATAGAATTTAATGAACAGTATTGAATGAACTGAACTCAACACTTGAACAAAATAAAGTAATGTATACTTATCGTTTCTGAAGTGTGAGATCGGTCATATGTGAGGTGAATTCGGCTGATCCTCCTTGCACCATCAAAATCTTGCTTACCACTCGGGGTAGAACAAGTATATAAGGACATTTGTTTACCACTCGGGGTGAACCTATTATATAAGGACCAAGATATAAGGATCAATTGTGACCATTGACTTACCACCCTTGGTAAAATAAATATAGGAACATAGGATTTGTCTACCACGCTGGGCAACAAATAAATGGGCTACCATCGAATGGCCAGCGAGTCCTACCATACCTCCTTACACCATTGTGACTTTTAGGACAAATAGGACCGGGATCAATAGTGACCATCGACTTACCACCCTTCGTAAAATCAATATAGATCATATGATTTGTCTACCACACGGTAACAAATAAGTGGGCGCCATCGAATGGCCAAATAGTCCTACCATACCTCCTTACACCATTGTGACCTTAGGACAAATAGACCGTGGATCATATAGTGAAAAGTGAATGTGGATGAGCCATCGAAATCTGTCTGCGTCCGACTTCTTGGTTCTTTCATGAATATCCCGCCAAGCGCTTTATAAAGCCAACAACTTCGGGTTAAATGATCGCCACAGATGTCTTTGTGAATTTCCAAGAACATACTCTACTTTGGATGGAACCAAATGTTTGAGCAATGATGACGAAAAAGGTCCTTCGATAAAGATTCTCATCAATGAGAGCAAAATCGACACTCTCTTGACTTGGTATACTTTGCCAAGATTTGATCCAGGAAGGAAAGACGCCATCCGCCATCAAAATTATAAGCATCCAGAGTGGCCAACTTCGATAATACATCTACGGTGGAATTGTTATTGCGATCAACCCCTTGATAGCCTTTGTCAGATCGATGTCCAAAATAGAATATCCATCCGCATGCAATGTCCACGAGCTCGTCATCAAGAATCGCAACGGCTTTGTCGGACTCTTCTACTTCTCTTTAACTATTATCGCCTTCGGAAAAGAATTGTCCGACCATAATGTCAATCGACCTTGGAAATATTTACTGAAGTGTTCGGATTTCCAAGAGTGCGGCTTATAGATCTGCTTTGGTGACGAGTCCTTCGCTGCAACGAGAACACTCAAGGCAGAGTGCCTTTTTTGCATTCTCGGGTGAATATATTCTTGAATTGCTCCCTCGTCTGTTTGTGCCATAGTCCCGAGAACCCCTAGGATTAGGTACCCTCTTCGGATGCTTAGGAATATGGGTGCATTTGTGTGTGTGAATCAACTCGATAAACCTTAGACGGGCATCTCCGAAGAAAAGTATCTACAGGGCGATGTGCCCTCAGTGGACTCTCGGGAGTGTGATTTCTGGATCTACTTCAGTGAAACTCTCTGTCACGGTGGTAAGGATACTCGAGGCAGAATGCCTTATTTGTATTTTGAGGTGCATGCTCCCCTCGGATCGCTTTCTCGCCCGTCTGCGACCATAATCCCAGAAACCGATAGGACGGATTACCCTTCTTCGATCAATTAGAAAAATGGTTGTTGAGTCTTCATCTACTCTGCTTCGACCATAATCCTGAAGACCAATAGGGTGGAATACCCTCTTCGGTCAATAAGGAAAATGGTTGTTGGGTCTTCATCTACTATGCTCCGACCATAATCTTGAAGACCAATAGGGTGGTGTACCCTCTTCGGATGCTCAGGAATATGGTTCTTTGGTCTTCTTTGGTCATGAGGATCACCTTGAGACATGTCCTCAAAGTGTATAGACTACTTTCCAACTCACGGTTGTCCATCTTTAGGCGTTTTACATCTTTCGTGACCGACATAATTGAACACTTTGTCCCTCAACTTGGCAATCCAAGAATCGCTGACAACTATATCTTCTTTGTGACGTCCCCAAAATAGGTATACATCACTCATTCGAAAGTTGTCAAATACATGGTATGTAAACAACTACAACTTTATTATTACAACAAGAAATCTGTGAGTTTGAATACAAATATTATCTTCTAGACAATATCTATACTCAATTAAATCCTCATCACATTTATTGATACATTATTTTACAAAATGGTGAGGACTACTAAACAATTCTTTCTAAAACCTTCATTCCATACCTCACACTGCATCGCTTATATTCTCGCCTCCCGAGAGAAAAATGTAACAAAAGGAAAAGGGTGAGCTCAACTAGCTCAAGAAAGAATATTATGACTAAGATAACATACAACAAATTATCGTTAGTCTTCAACAGGAAAAATATAATAGAATACAATAGACAACAAATTTTAAATCAATATTCAAGCAATGAAATAATAATTCATTAGAAGAGTTAAGTAGAGAATGCAAACTACTATCTTCTATGTATGAATTTAAAAGTTCATCGCTCATCTTTTATCCCTCAGAACATCAATCAATATACATCCGAATCAAATATTCATCTTTGCACTACAGCCAAAGATATTCATCATTGGTCATGTTCATTTAAACACTGCTCATCTTTTACTACGGCCAAAGATATTCTTCAGAAATCATTCATCTTTGCACTACGTGCCAAAGATATTCTTAAGAAATCATTCATCTTTGCACTACAGCCAAAGATATTACATAATATCATCATTTAAGACCGAGGATGATGAAAATATTTTTTTTTTAAAGAAACGAATCATCCAGGTGAAACAAAATGACAAGGATTAAGGATTAAGGATTCGTACTTGGTTTTATCCACGCCCAAAAATACCTCAAAAATAATCATAGTGGTGTAAAATTCAAGAATGATCAAAACATGGATACAAATCGAGTTAGTATCCGTAATAGATGTTTTGGACGAAAAGAAGAAATTTTATTTTTCTATGAATAAGATCAGATATCGTGAATAAAGTGTCAGATATCGTGAATAAAGGCCAGATACGTGAATAGTAACTCGACACCAAAAGATAGAAATTCCACAAAAACATCTTCACGCTTCATGAATAGTACTCGTGAATAAGAATCGTGAATAAGAACTCATAAATAGTAACTCGTGAATAGTAACTCATGAATAAGAACCTTGAATAGAAACCCGACATGAAAAAGTTCCAAATTTGATAAAACTTCAGATCAACATTTCAAAGATAATGATATTGAAGAAATAATATCATTACAAAAAAAATAATATCCCTTACCTCGAAAGATCAAGATTTTAAATTGTAGAATATATGTATAAGGTCAAGGAACTCAGACTGCCTCTAGCAATACTCAAAGTATACTCAAAATACTCACAAGAATACGCCGATAATATAGAGAGAAAACTTCAGATTTTCGGTGTGATTTTCAATTCTAACCCAAGACCCTATTTATATAGAAAACGCTAGTAACACCAAAGCAGAAAATTTAATAAAATAATAATATTTCTTAAAAATATTCAAGCCCACCTTAGAAATCTGATTTCAGATCATTTATAACACATGTGAGCCACTCAATTACAACAAAAAAACGTTTTTCTTACAAAAAATATTTTAAACTCCCAAAAATCAATTATTTTGAGTTTGAACTTCAATAATTCATAATAAATAGCCCTTTCATCAGAAAATTTGAATCTCACGACTTTCTATAGGAATTTCAATTCTCTACAACTTTGCAGAAGAAAGTTTTTCCAAATTCCAAATAGAAATTGATCGAAATCCACAAACGGGCGATTTTACAGGCTATAATCAAATTTCAGTCAATAAATGGGGTCCACCGACATGTTTAACATGTTTTAAACATTTATTGCAACAAAAATACTCTTCCTCCTCAGATACTCATATATCCCACATTCGTTGTAAAAATATCATAGTTAATATATTATTAAAATAATATATTTAAATGAATTATTTTATCAGAAAAAGATAAAATATTAATTTTCAACAATTGTCATTTTAAAAAAAATTTCCATCTATATCCACATAAAATCAATATTTTCCTCATCATATAAATCAATAATTAATTATTCACAAATAATATTACTGTAATCACAATATCGACAACCTGCAGCTCCTCAGAAAGAGGGCTTTCCAATAAGAATTTCTTCTTCTTGGTAGCAATTAGGTGACCAAACCTCTCCTAGAGATGTAACTTTCTAGACATTGCCAATAATGTTATCTAATAATATTATTCAGATAATATGAATTATTGCTTCGATAATGAAAAATATCAGATAATGACAATTATTGAAACAACAAAGAATATAAAATATCAACGCAAAGAATAATTAACTCAATAAAATATCGAATAAAGAATTATCGTAACCATTATCGAGTAGAAGGCTTCTTCACGTAAGAATCAATAATTGGTGCAATACTGGTGTGCTACCGCTCAACAACGCGCAGATATTAGTGTGTTTTAACCACCGGTATTCCAACAAAGATAATTCAGAATAACTACGCCTGTTATTTAAAAACAACTTATATTTGTCGCTTTCTTCATCCAATCGCTTTCAGTTATGGGCCCCACATGGGTCGCACTGTCAGTATTTAATATTTCCCGAAAAGACGTAATATTCCACGACCAAACGAATATTCCCGACGATAATGAATATTTTATAACCACTGCTTATTTTGAAATATTTACGTGATTTAACCCTTAACTATCCACATTAATCAAATCAACCCTTACTATTTCAAAATAATAAATAAAGGAAATTCCTTTTTATTAAAAAATTTGGGTCTTACACTTGCTCGCTCGGCTACATCCTCGTTCCGCACAGCCACATCCTCGCTCCGCTCCAAGAGAACCTCCAAAACTCTATCTGATTCGTCCACCATCTTCATCACCGACCACTTTGGCCGAAGTTCTAAAGTGGTGCCTTTTACTTGCCTTCTGGCCATGATCATGCTCTTTGTCAAGAATAAAGACCAACCATCTTCTAAGCCAGTGGGATCTCGAACGAGAACCCCCGATTGGTGCCATAACTTCCGATGTAGAACAACCGGAAATATTGTGATTGATAGCTCAAGAACACTAGAAAAGCCCCTCTTCTAGCGCCAATGTTAACGCGCGGGATCTTTCGCCACGCCCCAATCACGTAAAGACGCCTCGATCTCGCAGACAAGAAACACGATAAGACACTAAAAGCTTCGACTACGGTCCGTCGGGGGATAAATTTCAAAGCGTGAGAGTCAAGATACGTGTTCACAAGGTTAACCAAATGGAGGAATGTAATGTCTAATGATTGAGAGAAAGATAATAATTCTCGTGTATGAGATTATGAATGAAGACGCACATAACGTGAATACCTCGCTCACATGATATACTACTGGGAGACTCGTTTACCGTGCCACTAACCTTCCCCGACACCTGTTAATCACATCCTCTCTCCACCATCATTGGCCAACCGTCCAACCTTATTAATGTCATGTAAGATATCAATCACCATATCTTTATTATCATCCGGCACAAAGATGTAGATACTTAAATATATGATGGAATTAAACCCACCGATTTATCCGATATTAGAAGGACTTAACAAAGATAATAAAGTCGATTAGATCCAATAATGTCAACACCTAATAGTGAAGCACCTAAATTAACTAATCGAATATGTGTATACCAATTCATTCAATCTAATAGAAAATAATACTCAACAATATATATATATATATATATATATATATATATATATATATATATTAAGTCTCAATCCCATCATCTAACTGCTGGCTAAGCAAGAATTGATACGTTTTTCACTTGAACACAACCTTTTTAATATATTGAACATTTTTAAATTTTAGTACATCCATCTGCTTGTTAGGATGGGAGAACAAGTATAATTACGTACACTATATTGATTAAAGAAAAGTTATAAAAAAAAATAGAAAATGACGTGTAACATTATGATTGGGTTATAACTAGTAAACTCATGTATAATGGATTATTAATTAATTATATTTTAACACATAATTTTTATAAGAGTTAATTCTTTATATATAAATGTAACAATACTCTTATAATTAACTGAACTGGGGAATTACTAGCTAGCTAGCTTGACAATGTAACTTAACCATCCTTCATATATATATATTCCAATTATTATGTTTTATGAAAATATCTGTTAATCTAACGAGAACTGTAATTATGTTTCATAAAGAAAAAGATTGAAGGATTTGAAACTTTAAAAGGGCACTTAACAATAATATAATAGTAACTAAAAAGGATGTAACATTAAACTTGATAAAAGCACCACTACATGTCTCAATAATAAAAAAAGCTTATTTAATTATATAAGCAAGTTGCATTTTGCTTTATAATTATAGTGCCCACACCAACACTTATCTTGTCGTTTTATTACTGATCTTTCTTCTAATCTCCAACGGCTGATAATTAAGATCACTTTTTACCAGTTCTAATGATTGACCCAAACCTAAACTCCTCCATTATATTTATAGCTACCTGTCTATTTCTTGATCATTACATGCGTATATATATGTGGATGCCATTTTGGTTAGTTATATAATTATGTTTTACAAAAATTGTGGGGTTTTTTTTGTGATTTTTTCTTTGTCAAGAGATGATTATTTATTAAAGAGAGTCAAAATAATTCCTCAAAAGATGAGCAAAGCAAAGCACACATTAATTAAAATTAAAAAGATTTTAAATTTATCTTTAGCGATTCCATGCATAAAATTATATACTACTACCTCCGTCCCATAATAAGTGTTTTTTTAGCTTAAATTACACATACCAATACACAAGCTAAAATGGCAAAAATACCCTTAATATATTTTCTTTGAAGTTAATGAGTGTCATTTAATTGTAGTGATGGTAAGATGCAATAAATACCATTGAATGCATAAAGGTATATATGAGAAAATATTGCAAAAATTGTATTGGAGTTCTAACACATCACTTATTTTAAAAAAAAAATATTAAACCTAAAAAACATTTATTATGAAACGGAGATAATACTATATATATAAAAAAAGTATTTTTTATATATTAATGAACTCCACTAAATTTAAATTATCAGGTATTTTATGTCCATCTTAATTTTTGAGATGAAAATATTGTAGCAGGATGGATGAAAGAATAAAAAATTGGACATTCTAATAAAGCACACCATGACCGATGAGACTTCATTAATTTGACCAATTAATTTATGAATGGGTGGATCTTGTGGAAAATAATACTACTACACCCACCCACGCGTCCCTTACTACAGAAAATCGCTAATAATTTACTACTAGTATTGAATTTTATTTTTTGTCACTACAAGGTAGAAAGTAGAAACAAACAAACAGGCTAATTTTCAAGTATATTGATGGAACTTAGTAATTAGTAATCCGACAACTATATATTATTTTCTCTGTTTTTTAATATAGGTCGTTTTAAAATTATGTATAATTATTAAGGGAATGATTGTAAAACATTAAATATATTATCAATTGTCTATATTACCCTTGTATTAGAAAAAGAGAGTGTTATTTATTGGACAAAAAATAGTGAGAGAACCAAAATTATATTTATTACTTGGGTTAATATTGGAAACTAAGCAATTAATGTTTACTTGAAATTCTTAAACGACTTATATTTAAGAACAAAAATATTTTTTTAAAACGATTTATATTAAAGAACGGAAGGAGTAGTATAATCCGGCCGGCCGGATAAGCCAACTTACACAGGGTTAGCAATTAGTAGTATTATAGTCCGGGCGTTTGTATTGCCATGCATATATCAATCCCGGCCGTTTCCTACAAAAATTCAAACCATTTATCAACATCATCATAAAAAATGAAGTCAAATAATTAAAAGAGAAGAACTTAATTAATTATCTGTCCAAATAAAATAAGTAAAGAATGAGAAAATAAGTCAAATCAGAATATATATATATATATATATAATGGGGATTGAGTTTGTAAATGTATAACGGTAAGGATCGGAAGCTACAGCCAGAGCTGGTCTTGCCTGAAATAAAAATCAAATTAAACAATGAAAACTTAAGAATAGTTTTTCTAGAGCTGGAAAATGATTGGTTATATGAGTGACATGGCTGGCTGGAATGAGGGAGAGGGAGAGGGAGAGGGAGAGGGTGTGTTGTGGAGTAGTAGTTAACATAAATTACACGATATTCCTATCTTTAATAGTGTATTTATTTTATTTATTGTTCTAAAGTCCAAACATAAATTTCATCGGCTTCAACACATGAATTAATATTACTTACTAGTAGTACTAAGTTCAGCCTGAAAATTTGTTCTCTATGTATGTACGTATGCCTAGTGGAAGAAATAACCATTATTCAAATGCTGAAACTGACATTTATTTTTACCCCCCCTCCCCCTCTCATCTGTTTATTTGATTAAAGTTTGAAATGGTTATGGGACTGTGGGATCCAAAATCACAACAACAATTAATGACAGACTAGAATAAGGTTAAAACAGACAGACACACTGAACACAACTTAGAACCAAGACATAAACCCCTTATATTTTCATCAAATTCTAAGACAATATCAGCCCCTGCCGACAAACAATTACAGAGTTATCTAAACAACAAACAGAGGACTTGCACACAAAAAAAATACAATTGGGACTCTCTTTTTCTTTCTTTTTTTCTTTTTTTTTTTTGGGTGGTGGGTGCTTTGTTGTCATTAGAGATTGTTGTTCATTCCCATTGAGATGTACTAGAGAGTGCAACCATCCATGTTCGCTTCAACTTTCTCACTTCAAATGTTTGCTGAACAAACCTAGAACAAGATGCAACCTCACATGGGGCATGTTTCCGAATATCCTCCCCTTCAGTATCTTTAAATGTTTTAATTGCTGGGAGTTTTTTTAAACCTTGCACACAAATTTGGAGATATCCCTGCTTGATCTGTTATATTTCATATGGCTCTTAACAAGCTGGCCGGCTGCAATGGCAGACATCAAGGACAGCTCTCCTGCCAAAACAGAACCAGCTACTATGGTGGCCAAGAGCCTCGAGTTTGATCCTGGGGACTCTTTATTTGCACCCTTTACACCAAGCAGGTTCAAGCAAGCAGACTGAGATGCCAATTGAGTTCCACCTCCAACAGTACCAACCTACATGTAATATATATTATACTAGAGTTAGATTCAATTAATCTTTTCTATGAACCCCTCGAAAGACCATGCGCTAACACAAGAGTTTTGATTCTGATACTGAAGAAACCTAGCATGACGACAAATGGGTTAACCAGAACTGGACAATGGATTAGGCTCTCCTATGGGAATGGCCTTAGCCAAGCTCTTTATGTGAGCAACTTCACCGGCCTCTTCTACTAAACATTTACAGATATCGATGAAACCACCTTGCAGTAGCACATGCCAAATATATTACAAATTTTTCTTGAAATCCAGATAAAAAGACGACTCTTTGATTGCATAGTCGAGCAAATTAAATACCTCAATTGAAGGCATGGTGACAGAGATGTGAAGATCCTTTCCATCATTAATGGCCTCCATCATAGTTATGCAGTGAGAACTTTCAATATTTTGAGCTGGGTCCTGCCCAGTGGCTATGAAAACTGCCGAGACGATGTTGGCAGCATGGGCATTAAAGCCACCAAGAGCACCAGCAACAGCAGAACCAGCAAGATTCTTAAGCATGTTAAGCTCTACAAGAGCAGGTACAGTGGTTTTCAATACCTTCTTCACCACATCCTCAGTAATAATTGCCTCACAAACAACAGACTTTCCTCGCCCTTCAATCCAATTGACTGCAGCTGGTTTCTTATCAGAACAAAAATTTCCTGGCAATTAAGAGAAAAATAAAAACCAAGTAGAAAACCAAGAGTATATAGTAAGTAAATCAAAGAGATGGTCAGCCCCGTCAATAGATGCTCCAAGAAGGAATAAGTCGACTCCAAAGTCAAGCCAAAAGTTAAACCAACAAGAGTGAAAAGGACTCGCATAGCTTCCAATTGTAGCTTTTGACATCATTATGGAAAAGTGCATAAACCAATAAAATAATTACCTTAGAACCAAATAAAAAATTGAGTTTGAAGAAGAGTCATAGTCATATATATATATATATATATATATATATATATATATATATATAGAGAGAGAGAGAGAGAGAGATTCATAGTGATCTAAAGAACAACTTAATTACCCAAATGATAGTATAGACTATAGACTAAAATCCAAGGGGAGGGAAGATCAGATGGCACACAAAAGTCATATACATGTCAACGTAATTACAATGGATCAACTATGAAAGAGTTCCACATTCAACAAAGCTGAACAATTATACATCTGCAAGAATTTTAGTGCCCCAAGCCATCTTACACTAATATTATATCAGTTTAAGGATTGAAATCCAAACTCGATTGAGAATAAGAACTCACCAGAAATACCAATTACATCCATGTCCGGGAAATCACTTTGAAGGAACTCCAACACATTCTGAACACCCTTGGACACCATGTTCATTCCCATAGCATCACCAGTGCTGCAGTTAAATCTGATGTATAGATTTTTCCCTGCCATTGAGCATTGAATAGTTTGCAGCCTACCAAATCTGCTAGATCTGCAAGCAGAATAAGTTACTAGATAAATACAAGGTTCAGGTGAAAAATGCCACATCAATATAGTTAAATAATAAATTAGATCCTATTCTCCAAAACAGGAACAAGAAGTACTCCCACCAAAAAAAATCATTAAACACTAGAGGAATTTGTATCAAATTAACAGACAAATCATTAGTCAAATAAGCAACAGTATCTAAGTCGTTTAACCAAGATGTTGTTATCAGTTATACATTAAGCAGAATTAAACAGATATGAGATTCTGAAACAATTCAGACTTAATCTAACTTGGATAGCTATGAGGGCCAAAATAAGGAAGAATTAACACCAATAGATGATGTCAAAAAATCATGTCTTTAATGAAAATAACATCAGGTAAATTAATATCACCAACCCAAACAAAGAAAAGATTTTAATTGTTACTGGGAGCTTAACGCCAAAATCAGAAATAGAGAAATGCGTCAAATGACTGAGTTTCAACAGGTTTGAAATTCTAGAAATGCCAACGATAAAAGAAAAGGCAAGGCCTTTTAAGCATAAAAACAAACAACTCAGTCGCCATACTATTCCTAGAGCTGTAATTGCATATGTATAGGGAGAAAGATAAATACTTATTGAAAACGACGGCCAGTGTATCAAAATTAAGAGGATCTTCCAAGAAGAACTTCAAATCCGAAGCCCTCTTCGCCGTAGCAAACCTAACCACGGGCGCTCTGGTCATCCCATCCTTCAACAAAATCCCCGTCGCACCCCCTGAAGCATAAATTGCCTTGCAGCCTCTGTTAGTACTCGCAACCAAACAGCCCTCCGTGGTGGCCATTGGTACCAAGTACTCGTACCCATTGAGCAACAACGGACCCGCAATCCCCACCGGAATTTGGACATACCCAATCGGCATTTCACAACACTGGCCCAATATCGATTCATAATCGAACCCCTCCAACGGCAATCCCACCAAAGACCTCTCCGTAGTCCTCTGCACCGCCTCTCGCCGAATCAACGCAGCTCGATAACAGTCTCCGAGTTTCGATTCCAACGAATACGATGGAGTTTTCCCCGAAACCACCGACTTGACGATTTCTTCCTCCTCCGCCGATGAAATCATTACAGGCGGCGGTGGAGTCTGATCCATTAATTTAGGGCAAGGTTGGCAATCAGCTTCGAGAATGTCGGTCTCAGCGTCGATTTCAACGTCCGCACGTGAGATGAAGGATTGGACGAAATCGATGCCGAAAAATCCAAGAAGGTAAATGAAGGAGGCGATAAGGGAGACAATGGCGGCGAGTTCGGTGAGAGTGACAACGTGGAGAGGGGTGGAGGACCGAATCTTGTCGCGCCAACGGTGGAGGAGGTAGTAGGCGACGGAGAAGAAGAGGGTGAAGAAAATGCCGTTGGTTAGGTACAGGGGGAGAGGGAGAGCGTCGGAGGCTTTTGGGGTTGGGGATGGGGAGCGATCGGCTGGCAAATATGGCTTCTTATGATGGGGATGGCGGTGGGAGGATTCGTTGAGGAGGATTGGACAGGGAGGTTTGGGGGGTAAACTCCGGCTGGTTTCCATGGAATTGGATATTCCGGCGGAGAGAAAATGGCGGAGGGAGAGAGACAGAGCGCGTTAGCTTTGAAACTGGGCGGATGAGCGATGGTTTCGGGAACTGCGAGGTCATTTATATATCCCAGCTTTGTCCCAATTTATCCCAAACTTTGATATTAAGATCAACGGTAAATTTAAAATCAGTTCTATTTTATTTTATATATATATATATATACACGAAAAGGATCTTGAGCTAAGCTCACTCCGAACTCATCCTATCTTCTTTTTTTTTTTAAATAACTAATAAAAAATATATAATAATTTTTGGAATTGAAAGTTTTTTAAAAAATATTTTGGAAGATAATCAAGATATATAAAATGGTGCCATGCAAACATGCATATTTTGCTTGTTATATATATCAAATCACACCAAAAACACTTTTTTTAAAAAATTCAATTCCAAAAATTATTATATATTTTTATTAGTTATGTTTTTTTATAAAAAAAAAAAAAGAAGTGAGTTAAAGGTGAATTTCAATAAAGTGAGCACCAAGAAATAGACTATATATATATATACGGAAAGGATAAATGCCTTATATTTTGATCCTACATATCTTGTATACTTCTTTAACAATGGATCGGACGATGGTTCGATTCATCGCTATATGTTAAGACGATGGTTCTCCATATATAAAAGTTGATCAAACCGCATATCCAGTCAAATTCCCAAAAAGAATGAGCATGATATCTAAAATAAAGGAGTGAGCACTTGAAATAGACTATATAGAGAGAGAGTCCGGTTCCAGTCCGGACTCCCGAACTTTCTTAAAATATGATTTTTTTTTATTATTTTTTTTAAAACAACTAATTTTTTTTTAATATTTTATGAAAAAATTTTAGTTCCATAAAATATTAAAAAAAAAATAAGATGGTTTTAAAAAAAATAAAAAAAACGGTCCGCAATTTAACAAGGTCCGGACTCCCGAACCTGATCCTTATTCTCTTTCTATATATATATATATATATATATATATATATAGAGAGAGAGAGAGAGAGAGAGAGTCCGGATCAGGTCCGGACTCCCGGACTGAACCAAAATTCGAACTTTTTTTTTTTGCTTTTTTTGGGTTTTTTTTTTTAAAACAACTAAAAAAATAAATAATATTTTATGGAATTGAAAATTTTCCTTAATACAGTGTTTTGGGTGTGATTTGGGTATGTATAACAAAATATGTATGTACAGTCTGTGCAGATTGTACCACCATTTTTTAGTATAGGTATTCAAATCATACTCAAAATATTGTATTATGGAAAAATTTCAGTTCCATAAAATATTAAATATTTTTTTTTAGTTGTTTTAAAAAAAATAAAAAAAAAATATTCGGATCCGTTTTTGATCAGGTCCGGACTCCCGGACCTGATCCATTATATATATATATATATATATATATTGAGAAGAGCAATTTATTTATTAAAGAAAATCATTCACCAGTACATCAAAAATATTCGAAGGAGGACTATCAATCCACCCAACCTAACTGTAGATACGTAACGTGACGCCTACTTGCTGTAACACGAAAGAATACAATTACCGATCGCGGAACATAAGAGAGAATACAATAATTAAATTCTCTTTGAAGAACTTTACAATCATTAATGACGATGCCAAGTTCTGATTCATCCACAGTGTCATTATTGATTGCATTAATCACCCCAAGAGCATCAGATTCCACAATCACTTGGTCTATTCCAAACGTTTTGGCAAGGCAAAAAGAAATTGTGCCTAAACCCAATTTCAGACTCAAGAGAGTCCAGAAATTGTGGCTAAACCCAGCAAAGCAAAAAGAAAGCTGGCCAAGAAGTATATTCTTGAGAATGAAAAAGTGTTGAAAGAGGAAACCAAGAGTATGGCTGCAAAAGTAGAACTGCCCCAAGCAAACGAAGAGGACGGTGCTCCAGCTAAGGGGGAGATCCCTGAAATTCTCATGATTGAGTATACACCAGCTGAGGGGGAGAAGTCTACAGCTCAAGAAGATGTTCCAGCTGAAGGAGACTTTCTGAACTTAGAAGAAGATATACCAGCTGAGGGGGAGTTTCTAAACCTCCAAGAAGATGTTCATGCTGAGGGGGAGCCTCATGATATCCCAATGGATGGAGAAGAGGTCCTTGCTTGTAACCCCAGCTATTATAAATAAAGATGAATTTTCTATAAATATTATTTTGAATATTATGGAATAAATTTGATATAATGTTATAGTTGTGGGTAATATTTATAAATTTTGCAAAGTATGCAAGTTGTTATAAAATATTCGTTTGGTGGGAATATTCTTTTGTTAGGGAATATTATTGCATAACTACTCAATCATTGGTGGACCCCACAATGTAATTATTGTTGGATCGAGAAAACGATAAAAATATTTTATAAAAATAACTACGGAGGTGTTACTGTTAAAACTGCTGAACTACCCGGTGGTAAAGTACAAGAATCTGGCGTGGGTCGCATAAGAAGACACTCAGTATTGTTATTGATGCTTACGTGAGAAGTCACTCATTTACGCTTTCAATTATTCTACATGAATCACGATCATATCTCTTATATTATTAATTCAATTATTGTCACAAGATTATCATCGTATAATATGTTATATTATTAATTGAGATTTACAAGTTATAAATGATTAATAATTGTTGAAAGATTAAAAATGTGTTGATTAAAAATAAAATGATTTGTGGTAATATTTATTCAATCCTTAATGTATATAAAGAGTCGCATTATGAGACGTTTGTGGTAAGTTTGATTATTTTATGGTGGGGCCCATATGTCATCATCTAAGAGTCTCTTCATTCATAATAGATTTACCTTCATCAATAATAGTAATTACCTTCATCAATAGTAATTACCCTTGTGAATAGTAATTACCTTAAATCAATAGTAATTACCTTTACAGACGTCAAACCACTTGTCGTTTCACATTACAAAGGCCGAACCACTTGTCGTTTCACATTACAAAAGGCCGAACCACTTTTCTTTTCACATCACCGATTCGTCAAGCCACTCGCCTTTTTCACGTGGTAAGTGTAAGCTAGAAATCTTCTATAAATAGAGGCCTAGTGCTTCATTATTTTCACTTAATTCATTCAAGCTTTTAGAGAGAAATAGAGAGAATAAGAGAAAGAAGAAGAGTATTTTGTTACTACACCATCGCAAAGATTCAATCTCCTACCAAAAGTAAGGGGTGTTATTCTTCTTATTCATGAAGAGAAGCTGTTGTTATTCCATCGCTTATTATTATTCGTTGGAATAACTTTGATACGCGGTTTACCCTATACTTGGTGACATTCTTCTATTATTCATTGGAACATCCATGCGTGTGTTTTACACAGGACTGGTTAAAATCTTTATTATTATTACATTTGGAACATCTCATCACTGTGTGTTTTACAGGACCTAGTTCCGCCTTTTTATTATTATTACGTTGGAACATCCATACATGCGTTTTTACGCGGACGGGTTCCGTTATTTATTATTCTGTTGGAATAAACCTCACTCGCGCTATCATCGCGTGCATGGTGATTTCTTTTGTTATTCCATTCTTTATTATACCCGGTTGGTTAAAACTTTGACTTTATACTCCATGAAATTAGTGGAATATCCTCGATATTTGCGTTTCATCCAAAGATCTTTTCATGGAAATATTCTTACGATCATTCTTGAATTTTACTCTACAAAACAAGATCATGTTGATAATTTGGACGTTAATAATTCTGGATAAAATAATTCTTGAACTTGTTTTATTGAATTCTTATATCATGGTCATCATCCTCATGTTTATATTATGTTGAAAGTCATCTCGTGGCACAGTAGTGCATAGATGGACTTGGTATGATTATGACCGAGAGATTATTCTGTGTAATCATTTAAGTAATGTTACAAATGATATGATAAAAATCCTCGATCAGTAGTAGTATCGATGGACATTGTTGGCATGATCACTTGATTATTAATGAATACACAACTATTCTCGCCGTAAGGTATGAATAATTGTGGTCGTGATACTAAAGAATATCCTGGCCAGAGTGCAGGGGTGATTCAATGATGTGGAATATTTATTAAAGTCGAGTCTCAAACTATAACTTGATGATGAAAAACCTTTTAAATCATAAAAGATAGTAGATTTTATTTTCTACTTGACTTTTTAATGGATTCTTTGGTTCACAGTAGTTAAACTTGATGTTCATTATATTTTATCGGTTTAACATCATTGTCAGAGGCTAATGATAATTTATTCTCGCATTATCTTAGTCATAATATTTCATCGAGCTAGTTGAGCTCACTCTTTCTTTCACCGTTCTCTTGTGAAATGAGAATATAGCCGGGACGAGTCTGGGAACAGAGTAATGGCCGAGAGGATAGCATTAGTAGTCCTCACTATTTCGTGAAATAGTGTGATAATAATTGTAATGAGGACTCCTTTTGAGTTTGTATAATATCTAGTAGACAATATTTGTATTCAAACTCACGGTTTATGTCGTATTGCATACCTGCACGCTTATATTAGTAAGTTGTATTTAAATTACGCACCATATATCCGACTACCCAAGATGGGTGATATATACCTATTTTTGGGGGCGTCACATTGCTCAAGATAAAATTGAACCAATGCCAAACCTTCCAGAGACCATTGAGATAATGGAATCGTCAGAAGAAAACGAAGAAGAAATAGATGATGATAATGATGAGCTTCAAATCACTGGTGTAGGGAAAGATGGATTTAGGAGCTATATGTACACTCAACTGTTTTCCTACCTACCCATGATGGCATACCATCAAGCTCAAATCCTGAACTCATGGGATCACATGTTCTGGAGCTTCAAGGAATATCCAGCAATCTTAGTTCTGGCTAATGGATTTCCAGGAAAAGTCATCTTCGCCAAGAAGCTGCTTACCAACCATTCCTCATCAAAAGACAAACCTGAGGTATTGTCTATCCCTACCAGTTTTAGAGTTAATCACCTGCCATCATCTTCATTTAGCTATTTCTATGAATTTCCTAAATGGTTGGAAGTGATTCTCAATCCAGTAAATCAGTTTCCAGCTGCAGAATCCCAAAATTCTATAACTGAAGAACCAGAAAAAGTCAACCTTACCCTGCTCCCTCAAATCACCAACTCTACGATTCCAGACTCAAGCCACATCGTAGAGTCCAATATTGAAATCGTAGAGTCATCTATCCCAGATATCCAAACCCAAGCCCTTCCAGCTGATATACCATCTTCCTCATCACATGACTACTTCAGTCTTGATCTCGCTCTTTACAATCTGCAAGATCAATCTCAACCAAGAACCCCTCCAATGAACAATCCTCAAGCAAATGATACTCTCCCAAGCCTGCCTACAAAGGATGACTTGAAAGACATCTCTGAGAAAATGATCAAGTCTATAGAAGCAAGTTTGGAGACTCACTCTGATCTCATCAATATCCGGCTAAATCAAATGATCGCAGCTGCAAATAATTTTCCTGGCACTATGAATACTGAGCTTACAAAGAGGCTAAGTGAAATTATCAAAGAGATTCCGAAGAGTATGTCAGACAGAGATGAGATCCACTTCTAAAGAGCTGCTAAGTAAAGAGAGGCTGGACTCGAAATGCAGAAACACCAAGACCTTCAACATAAAATTATGCTGGACAATATCCTCAACTTGAAAGCTTCTGTGTACGACTTCTAGAAATCTTATGCAAATCAGGAGAAGCATAATGATATGATTCTGTCAGCCCTCCAAAATAAAGAAGCAAGATCCGAAAAATGTGATCAAGGAAAATAGGAGGACATCGCTCAAACCCAAAGCCAATGGCCGAAAGCTTGTCCAAGGAGTTAATCGCTGTCTCACAGATATTCGAACCCTTGATGTTGACATAAAGGGGAGAATAAGAAAAGGAAAGGAGGAGATCAAGGAGGCCAAGGCAGAGGAAGAGGTCATGAAACTCAAGAAAGGGGAAGAAGTTAATTTTATGCTCAGACATCACAAAGCCCTCCTGCAAGACTATCACATCATCAGACTCAACGATCCGTCAAGCAGCATTTGTAATGCCTATTCCTCTGAGTCATCAGGAGCCGACTCCTAGCTCACAAGACGTGTCTACTGTACGCATAAGGATGCCAATTGGAGATCATGCATTCATACGCAGACATGAAGAGAATCCAGTTCTAAGTCTAAGCGAGCTGGAAGAGTTAGCAAGAAATGAGGAAGCTCAAAGGAAAAGAAGGGTTGAGGAGTATGCCAATCCACCTCCACAAAAGAGGTCAAGGAAACAGAGATAAGTTGAAACTTAAGTTTCCCATTGATGTAATGCTGAATTATAATATCTTCTGATCATCAATAAATTCATACTTATTCTCTAGAAATTTCAGCTGCTCACTGAAATACTAAGTCATGTTTAAATTTCTTGCAAATGCATCTAGTCACTAATAATCATGACAACAAATCTCCTTGGTTATGTCAACATCAAATAGGGGGAGATTGTTGGGAGAATGCATATTATGATTTGATGTTTTAATGTATATGTTCATGATTATTTGTAAGGTCCTTAAATGAATATATGTACAAGGACTTAGTGATAGATCAAAATTGTGACGCCCCCAAAATTAGGTATACGTCACCCATCTTGGGTCGCCACTTACATGGTACATAAATTCAAATACAAACTCAATTATACATCCGTCAGCAGTAACATCGACAATAACATAAAGCGAGAGTTCTAGTAGGAATATTGTCATTTAGACAATATCCATACTCAAGGAGTCCTCATTATATTTATTATCACACTATTTAACTGAATAGTGAGGACTACTAATTCTATCTTCAGGACCATCACTCCTTTTTCCGACTCGTCCCAAACTAAATTCTCATTTCAAGAGAATAAAGTGAAAGAAAGGGTGAGCTCAACTAGCCCAAGAAGAAATATTATAACTAAGATAATGCGTAATAAATTATCAATAGTCTTCAACAATGTTAAACCGATAAAATACAATAGACAACCGGTTTAATCTGCAGCAGTAATACGCAATCCATTAAAAGAGTCAAGTAGAAAATAAAGTCTACTATCTTTTAGGTTTTAAAAGGTTTTCATCAATTTTTATCACTAAGACTCGGTTTAATGAATAAACCACAATATCTAATCATCCTCGCATACACACGGTCAAGGATTTTCATCAAATTATCAATAATTGACTATACCGAATCACCCCCGGTCATAATCATATCAAAAACTATCCATCATCGCATTACGTGCCACCGAGGACTTTTATCACATCATTTGTAACATTACTACCATGATTACAATCAATAATCCCCTCGGTCATAATCATACCAAGTCCATCTATGCACCTACGTGCCATGATGACTTTCAACATAATATAAACATGAGGATGATGACAATGACATAATAATTCAATAAAACAAGTTCACGAATTAATTTATTCAGAACTAATAACGCCCAAATTGTCAACATGATAATCGCTTTGTAGAGTAAAATTCAAGAATGATCAAGAATATTTCCATGAAAAGATATCGATGAAACGCAAATATCAAGGATATTCTACTAATTTCATGGAGTATAAGTCAAAGTTTTAACCATTTGGGTATAATAAAGAATGGAATAACAAAAGAAATCACCACGCACGCGATAGTCCAAGACAAAGTGAGTTATTCCAACAGAATAATAAATAACGGAACCGGTCCAAGTAAAACGCATGCATGTGATGTTCCAAATGTAATAATAATAAAGACGGAACTGTGTCCTGTAAAACACATGCATGTGATGTTCCAATGAATAATAGAAGAATGTCACCAAGTATAGGTAAACCACGTATACAAAGTTATTCCAATGTAATAATAAAGAATGGAATAATGTAAGAAGATCACCAAGTATAGGGGATTCAGCAGATACAAAAGTTATTCCAATGTAATAAATAAGAATGGAATAACATAAAGATTTCACCAAGTATGTGGTACGCCGGCATACAAAGTTATGTATAGGTATGCCACTTTTACAAAAGTTATTCCAAATGTAATAATAAAGAATGGAATAACAAAAGTTCTCTTCATGAATAAGAAAGAATAACACCTCTTACGAGTACAACAAATAATATTCCCTACCTTAGAAGAACCTCAATATTGGAAAAGTGAAGTAGTTAGAATACTTTTCTTCTTTTCTCTATAGTTTTTCTCTCAGAGTTTCAATGAATTCGTAAGAAATAATGAAGGAATGAGCTTTCTATTTATAGAAAAACCGAGGGTGACTCTTGGTCTTAACGAAGGGTCAAAATGACTCTTCGTAATATGAAGAGACAACTACTATTTCATGAAGGGGTAATTAACCTTTGGAACAATCAAGAGGCGCTTAACTCTCGTAATATGAAGGACAACTACTATTCATGCGAAGGGGTAATTACTATCGACGAAGGTAATTACTATTCACAAAGGTAATTACTATTCACAAAGGTAATTACTATCGATTTAAGGTAAATACTATGACGAAGGTAAATACTATTGACGAAGGTAATTACTTATTCACAAAGGTAATTACTTATTCACAAAGGTAATTACTATTCACAAAAGTAATTTGTGACGCCCCCAAAATTAGGTATATCGTCACCCATCTTGGGTCGCCACTTACATGCTACATAAATTCAAATACAACTTAATAATATAAGCTGGTAATAATACAATACGATATAATCGTGAGTTTGAATACAAATATTGTCTACTAGATATTATACAAACTCAAAAGGAGTCCTCATTACAACTATTATCACTTTATTTCACTGTAATAGTGAGGACTACTAATGCTATCCTCTCCTGACCATTACTCCGTTCCCCGACTGGTCCCAACTATATTCTCATTTCGAAGAGAACGGTGAAAGAAAGGGTGAGCTCAACTAGCCCAAGAAGAAATATTATGACTAAGATAATGCGTAATAAATTATCATTAGCCTTCAACAAAGGTTAAACCGATAAAATACAATTGACAACCCGGTTTAATCTGCAAATGAATATACAATCCTTTAAAAGAGTCAGTAGAAAATAAAGTCTACTATCTTTTAGGTTTTAAAAGGTTTTCATAAATTTTTATCACTAAGACTAGTTTAATGAATAAACCACAATATCTAATCATCCTCGCATTACCTGGCCAAGGATTTTCATCAAATTATCAATGGTCACGACTATACCGAATCACCCCGGTCATAATCATACCAAAACTATCCATCATCGCATTACAAAGCCATCGAGGACTTTTGTCACATCATTTATATCAAGCCATGATTATACCGAATGAACCCCGGTCATAATCATACTAAGTTCATCTATACGTACGTAAGCCAAAAAGATAACTTTCAACATAATATAAACATGAGGATGATGACAATGATATAAGAATTCAATAAAACAAGTTCAAGAATTAATTTCTCTAGGATTTATTAACGTCCAAATTGTCAACAAGATCTTGTTTTGTAGAAAGTAAAATTCAAGAATGATCGGAAGAATATTTTCATGAAAAGATCTTTGGATGGAACGCAAATATCAATGATATTCTACTAATTTCATGGAGTATAGAAGTCAAAGTTTTAACCAACTGGGTATAATAAAGAATGGAATAACAAAAGAAATCACCACGCATGCGAGATTCAAGATGTATGAAAAGTTATTCCAATGAATAATAATAACGGAACCAGTCGTGAAATTCACAACCGGCTGTGATGATCCAATGTAATAATAAATTTGAATAATAATAAACTATGGAACAGTGGGTGTAAAACACATGACAGGATATTCCAACCGTGACGCCCCAAAATTAGGTATCGTCACCCATCTTGGGTCGCCACTTACATTGTACATAAATTCAAATACAACTTACTAATATAAGCATGTGGTACAATACGACATAAAGCGTGAGTTTGAATACAAATATTGTCTACTAGATATTATACAAACTCAAAAGGAGTCCTCATTACAACTATTATCACACTATATCACGTAATAGTGAGGACTACTAATGCTATCCTCGGACCATTACTTCGTTCCCCGACTCGTCCCAATTTATGTTCTCATTTCACAAGAGAAACGGTGAAAAAAAGGGTGAGCTCAACTAGCCCAAAGAAGAAATATTATGACTAAGATAATGCAGAATAAATTATCATTAGCCCTCAACAAGTGTTAAAGCAGATAAAATACAATAGACAAACGGTTTAAGCTGCAATGAATAAGCAATCCATTAAAAGAGTCAAGTAGAGAATAAAGTCTACTATCTTTTAGGTTTTAAAAGTTTTCATCAATTTTTATCATTGAGACTCAAATTTTTAATAAATAAACCACCACATCTAATCATCCCATACCACGGCCAAGGATTTTCATCAAATTATCAATGGTCATGACTATACCGAATCACCCCCGGTCATAATCATACCAAAAACTATCCATCATCGTGCATTCACAGTGCCATCGAGGACTTTTGTCACATCATTTATATCAAGTCATGATTATAATAGAATGATCCTCGGTCATAATCATACTAAGTTCATCTACGCATCGCGTAAGCAAAGATAACATAATATAACATGAGGATGATGACAATGACATAATAATTCAATAAAACAAGTTCAAGAATTAAGTTATTCGGGAACTAATAACATCCAAACTGTCAACACGATCTTCGCTTTGTAGAGTAAAATTCAAGAATGATCGGAAGAATATTTCTATGAAAGATCTTTGGATGAAACGCAAATATCAAGGATATTCTTCTAATTTCATGGAGTATAGAAGTCAAAGTTTTAACTAATCGGGTATAATAAAGAATGGAATAACAAAAGAAATCACCATGCATGCGATACTTCACATGTATGCAAAGTTATTCCAACAATAATAATAATAACGGAACAGTCGTGAAATTCACAATCACATGGATGATCCAAATGTAATAATAAATCTTTGAATAATAAACAATGGAACCAGTCGGTGTAAAACACACGTATACATGATATTCCAAATGTAATAATAAATGTGGAATAATAAACAATGGAACCGAAGTAAAGGTGTAAAACACATGCATGGGATATTCCAATAGAATAATAAAGAATGGAATAATGAGAAGAAGATCACCAAGTATAGGGATTAGCGTATACAAAGTTATTCCAACGAGAATAAATAAGAATGGAATAACATAAGGATTTCACCAAGTATAGGGTGCCGCATATATACTGAGTTATGTATAGGGTATACCACTTTTACAAAGTTATTCCAATGTAATAATAATGAATGGAATATGTGAAGTTCTCTTCATGAATAAGAAAAGAATAACACCTTGACGGGTACAACAAATAATACCCCTTACCTTAGAAAAGAGCTAATATTGGCAAAGTGAAGTAGCGAATACTTTTCTTCTTTCTCTCTATAGATTTTCCCTCTATAGCTTCTCTCTATAATTTCTCTCTAGAGAGTTTCGGTGAATTAAGTAAGAAAATAATGAAGGAATGAACTTCTATTTATAGGAAAATAGAATGCATAGTAATTAATCCATGAGCGGTCCAGATTGATTTACTTTAATCTGACGGTCCATATTTAAAGCAAAATCTTTTAAATAAAATATAATATATTCTATTTATATAAAACATTTTACTATGCAAACACTATACAACACTATGCAAAACACTACGCAAAACTTTATGCAACACTATGCATAATAAAATATAATATATTCTATTTATAGAATAACTTTAATAAAGTATTACATTTTATATAAAAGATGTTTACATTTTATTACGTTAATAATATCTGAATAAAACAAAACGTCATTATCGCTTATAATAATTCATATTATTAATAAATGATAATGGAATCAAACCGAGTGACTTCTCACATAAGCATCAATAATCAATACCGGTGTGCTACTTATGCAACCACACGACATCTTGTACTTTTACTACTGAGAGTAGTTCAACAAAGATCAACCGGTAAAACTTCCGTCGTTATTTCAATAAAATATTTTTGTCGTTTTCTCAATCCGATAATAATTTTGCTAGGGGTCCACCAATGATTGAGTCGTTATACGAATATTCCCCGCTAAACCGAATATTCACGACCAATCGAATATAATATAACCACTCAGACATACTTTGCAAAATTTATAAATACTACCCACAACTATAATATTATCTCAAATTCACACCATAATATTAAAAATTATTTCGACAAAATTTAAATCTTTATTGATAAAATCTGGGGTCTCTGATCTCCCTCCTTATGGAATTTTGCCCTCGAAATTAGGTACGTACTGGTATGATAAAGAGGTGAGGATACCTTGAATACCTTTATCGTTGAAAACATTAAATTCATTTTGCAATCCTACCAAAGATATTCATTAACAATTCATCTTTGCACTACAAGGTGCCAAAGATATACAACCGTAAAACCAATAATCTTTGAGCTCGAATTTTAATAGTACACAACCATAAATTATTCATGCACTCTTCGGCTAAGGATATTCGTGTTTTCAATTACTATCACGATGATTATACAAGAATAATCCGTGGTCATAATCATACCAAGTCTATCAATGCACTACGACCAAAGATGACTTTTACCACATCCATGAATTAATATTTCATTCTTTGAGACTCATTTCAATAATTAATCCATATCATCGAATCATCCCCGCACTACTGAGCCAAGGATATTCATTAAGTATCACGACCACGAATTATCCATACATGCACTACTACTAAAGATAATAGTGTATTCATTAGTATCACGACCACAAATTATCCACGCACTACTACCAAAGATAATCGTGTATTCATTAAGTATCACGACCACAATTATCCATGCACTACTACCAAAGATAATCGTGTATTCATTAGTATCACGACCACAAATTATCCATGCACTACTACCAAAGATAATCGTGTATTCATTAAGTATCACGACCACAAATTATCCATGCACTACTACCAAAGATAATCGTGTATTCATTAGTATCACGACCACAAATTATCCATGCACTACTACCAAAGATAATCGTGTATTCATTAGTATCACGACCACAAATTATCCATGCACCTACTGACAAAGATAATCGTGTATTCATTAAGTATCACGACCACAAATTATCCATGCACTACTACCCAAAGATAATCGTGTATTCATTAGTATCACGACCACAAATTATCCATGCACTATGTACCCAAAGATAATCGTGTATTCATTAGTATCAATGCACCACAAATTATCCATGCACTACTACTACCAAAGATAATCGTGTATTCATTAAGTATCACGACCACAAATTATCCATGCACTACTACCAAAGATAATCGTGTATTCATTAGTATCACGACCACAAATTATCCATGCACTACTACCAAAGATAATCGTGTTTTCAATTACGGTTATGATTATACCCAACAATCCCTCGGTCATAATCATACCAAGTCCATCTATGCACTACAAAACCCCGAGATGACTTTCAACATAATATAAGCATGAGGATAATGATATAAAGAATCAATCAAATGAGATAAAGGATAAATATTAAACATTTATAATATAATTTATCCAGATTCAAGAATATCCCCATGTTATCAATCACTTAATAATCTCATAATCTAATATCATTAATATTATAACAATATTTTAATCACTTTTAAATTTATAAACAATTTATCTCAATTGTTTACGCTTTACCATATAATGCATTTAATCATTCAAAAATGCCATACTCATAAGATATCATCACCAATTATCAAATCCCTCATCAAAAAAAAAATATGCATATACTCTATATAGGATTCTCTAGCCATAAAATCCTATTTTCAACTTTGTTACTTCACATAACATATTTAACTCATATGTTCGTAACTAAACTATTTTATGAAAAATACCAAATCAGTCCCAAAAATATTTCTTTTCTGGGATTTAGCATAATATAGTCCCATAATGAAAATATATTTTTCTAAAGATTTTTAAAATTCATTTACTATTTTTCAAAAATCAATTTCCAATTAATTCCTTAAGAAATTAGCTACCTCAAGGATAACTCCAAAAATTCCCAAATCTTGGCAGAATCTTACACATGTTAACGTGAGCTTCTAGTTTAAATTTCATGGTCACCTGAGTTATAGAACTCCTGGGTTATAGCGTTTTTCGTCGAAAAACCTAAATATTGAAATAGTCATAACTTGCTCATTTTAAGTCAGAATGAGCTCATTTTTGGACAGGAGGTACTTTATACCATATACCTTCATGTCCCAAAAGTCCAGAATTTTTCTCATAATTTAAGTGGCCGAAACAGCCTCTCTAAAATCATGGCAGAAGCTTTTTTCGGTTTTACAGCTTTGCACTCCTTTGCTAAAATCAGTCCACACAAAATCTACAACACCTTTTCCAGTAATTGCACTTGGATTAGTTAGGTAACTCATAGATCTAACTTTAGGACTTGACCACATTCAAAAATTCAAAATATAATAGGAGATATGGTCAATTGAATTTCATGTTACGTTTTTCACCAAAATCTGATTTTCAACTCTTTGTGATTTCTAAGAAACTTTCATGTTTTCACATACTAACCAACATAACTCATTATAACACTTACTAATACCACGTATACCCATGATTTTCATTAGTCCAATGCTTTTATTATGACTTTCATCATAATCCACGTAAACAGATCCTTTTAGTTGAAGAAATATTTGAGGGTTTAAGAAATGGGTTTTTGTATTGGGGTCAATACAAAATTCGATTTCACGCTCTAAGTAGGCTAAGAAGTCTTCAAGAATACGCCAGAAATTTATTAATAATAGAAATATCATTCAAAACTGTGACTCTCATCCAAGACTTGGATAGTACGTCACATTGATACTAACTGTGACTTCTATCCCTTAACCTAGATAGCACCTCACAATGATACCTATAAACTTGCCATCTTCATTCACGATGTTGCCTACAGAAAGTCTGGCTTCGGTGCATTCCACACAAGGAAGTCAACAACGAAAGGTTCGGGGCTCTTTACTTATGGCTTGATATGACAATGAATGATTAATTTTAGGGTTTGGTTACTTTAAATTCGTATAACAGGTTGTTATAAATATAAAAGCTAACAACCTTACGAAAAGCATGATGAGTAGTTAACCAATTGATTCCTAAAATCAAAGGCAAGTATTTTCAAAGAGATAAGATTGACAGGTAACGTGAAAGTTTCGATTTGAATCAACAAGATTTATAAACAGTGGAGGTAACGAAGGTTTCTCCCAACTAAGTTTCAATAGATAAATCAAAGTCCAATTTCTCTCGAGTCAAATTTAAACGTTGAACGCAAGCAAGAGAGATAAAATAATAGGTAGAACCCGGTATCGAATACGATATAGACTTTTCGTAAGAGCTTATGATTAACTTACCGTGATAATTTTATTCGTGTTCCTCGTCACGAGAAAAAAAAACGCTCTCTTAAACCACCGGCTTTGGCATGCGGGACATCCTTTGGCATCACTATCTCAACTGGACTTGACTTCACCATACGACAAAATCGAGCTAAGTACACCTTCTCTTCCGCAATTAAAACACGCTTTGGATTGTCAGATACGCTTTGACGGATGTGTCCCCTCCGTTCAAGATTTGAAACATACGACCGGTGGTCGTTCTTCTTCTTCTTTGAACGGGTCTTTGATCGCCGACGACGCCTTCACGTCATTGTTGAACCCCTCTTCTTGAAATGTCCATTCTTATTATCTTGGCCATGATTACCCGAAATGGTTACCATTCTTGACATGATAATTTCCCCACGATGGTTATCATTGTTAGACGACCGTTGCCACCCAGATGATTATTATCGTGTTGTTGGTTTCATTACCTTTTGGTTGGTGACTCAACGATCTCATGTGCTTCATTGCTTATCTCAATATTTTCGGATGTCATTTTCAAATCGCCACCAAAACATGGGTTAAATAACATATCACATATTATCCCTATACTCGAATGACCAAATAAATACCACATAAACTTAGGTAGGTCATACTAGTGAAGGAATTCCCGTCTCTCCCTCCTAGTTCTTGTCTCACATCTTAGCTAGGGATCATATCCTAAGCTCGATACCAACCGTGACGCCCCCAAAATTAGGTATCGCCACCCATCTTGGGTCGCCACTTACATGGTACATAAATTCAAATACAACTTACTAATATAAGCGTAGGTATAATACGACATAAAGCTGAGAGTTTGAATACAAATATTGTCTACTAGATATTATACAAACTCAAAAGGAGTCCTCATTACAACTATTATCACACTATATCACGAATAGTGAGGACTACTAATGCTATCCTCTGGACCATTACTGCCGTTCCCAGGACTCGTCCCGGCTATGTTCTCATTTCACGAAGAGACGGTGAAAAAAAGGTGAGCTCAACTAGCCCGAGAAGAAATATTATGACTAAGATAATGCGAGAATAAATTATCATTAGCCTTCAATGAAGGTGTTAAAGCGATAAAATACAATAGACAACCCGGTTTAAGCTGCGGTGGAATATACAATCCATTAAAAAGTCAAGTAGAGAATAAAGTCTACTATCTTTTAGGTTTTAAAGTTTTCATCAATTTTTATCATTGAGACTCGGTTTAATAAATAAACCACCACATCTAATCATCCCCACATACCACGGTCGAGGATTTTCATCAAATTATCAATGGTCATGACTATATATAAGAATCACCCCTGGTCATAATCATACAAAAACTATCCATCATTGCATTACAGTGCCTTTGAGGGACTTTTGTCACATCATTTATATCAAGTCATGATTATAGAGATGATGATCCTGGTCATAATCATACTAAGTTCATCTATGCACGTAAGCAAAGATAACATAATATAACATGAGGATGATGATGATGACATAATAATTCAATAAAACAAGTTCAAGAATTAAGTTTATTCAGGGAATTAATAACATCAAATTATCAACATGATCTTTGCTTTTGTAGAGTAAAATTCAAGAATGATCGGAAGAATATTTCTATGAAAAAATCTTTGGATGAAAGCGCAAATATCAAGGATATTCTACTAATTTCATGGAGTATAGAAGTCAAAGTTTTAACTTATTTGGGTATAATAAAGAATGGAATAACAAAAGAAGTCACCATGCATGCGTATTGCCCAGCAGACAAGTTATTCAACAGAATAATAATAACGGAACCGGTCGAGGTGAAATTCTGCAAGCGGGATGATCAGCAGAATAATAAATCTTTGAATAATAAACAATGGAACCAGTTAAAGGTGTAAAAACATGTGACGAGGATATTCCAACGAGAATAATAAATGTGGAATAATAAACAATGGAACCGGTGGGTGTAAAAAACACTGACGAGGATATTCCAATGCGAATAATAAAGAATGGAATAACGAAGAAGAAGATCGCCAAGTATAGGGGATTCTGGCGTATCTGAGTTATTCAGCGAGAATAAATAAGAATGGAATAACATAAGTTTTTCACCAAGTATAGGGTATCTGCATATCTGAGGTTATGTATAGGGTATACCACTTTTTACGAGTTATTCAACGAATAATAATGAATGGAATAATGAAGTTCTCTTCATGAATAAGAAGAATAACACCCTTACAGGTACAACAAATAATATCCCTTACCTAGTAAAAGACACTTTGGATATCAAAGTAGTGAAGTACCGAATACCATTCTTCTTTTCTCTCTATAGATTTTCTCTCTATAGCTTCTCTCTATAATTTCTCTCTCTCAGAGTTCAAAGTGAATTCGTGAAGAAAATAATGAAGGAATGAGCTTTATTTATAGGAAAATAGAATGCATAGTAATTAATCCATGAAGCGGTCAGATTGATTTACTTTAATTGACGGTCCATATTTAAAGCAAAATCTTTTAAATAAAATATCATATATTCTATTTATATAAAACATTTTACTATGCAAACTTTATGCAACACTACTATACAAAAACTCTTTATGCAACACTTATGCATAATAAAATATAATATATTCTATTTATAGAATAACTTTAATAAAGTATTACATTTTATATAAAAGATGTTTACGTTTTATTACGTTAATAATCTGAATAAAACAAAAGCGTCATTATCATTATAATAATTCATATTATTAATAAATGATAATGGAATCAAGTATGGTGACTTCTCACATAAGCATCGATAATCAATCTGGTGTGCTTTCTTATGCAACCACACGTATTCTTGTACTTTTACTTCTGAAAGTAGTTCAAGCGGTATCAAGCGGTAAAACTTCCGTAGTTATTTCAATAAAATATTTTTGTCGTTTTCTCAATCGATAATAAATTACATTGTAGGGTCCACCAATGATTGGTAGTTGTATGAAAATTCCTGCTAAACCGAATATTCCCCAGCCAATCGAATATAATATAACCACTTGCATACTTTGCAAAATTTATAAACACAACCCACAACTATAATATTATCTCAAATTCACACCATAATATTAAAAATTATTTCGACAAAATTTAAATCTTTATTGATAAAATCGGGGTCTCCTGATCTCCCCTCCTTATAGAATTTTGCCCTCGAAATTAGGTGCGTGCACTGGTATGATAAAGAGGTGAGGATACCTTGAATAACTTTATCGTTAAAATATTAAATTCATCTTTGTAATCCGCGAAGATATTCATTAACAATTCATCTTTTACTTCTGGGGCTAAAGATATACATTTGTAAAACCAATAATCTTTGAGACGCAGCGACTTAATAGTATCACGACCACGAATTATCCATGCACTTCTTGGCGAGGATATTCGTGTTTTTATCTGATCATGATTATACCGAATAATCCATGGTCATAATCATACCAAGTCTATCAATGCACTTCTGACCAAAGATGACTTTTACCACATCCATGAATTAATATTTCATTCTTTGAGACTCATTTCGATAATTAATCCATATCATCGAATCATCCCCGCACTACGGGCCAAGTATATTCATTAGTATCGCGACCACGAATTATCCATGCATTACGGCCAAAGATAATCGTGTATTCATTAATATCCGACCACAAATTATCCATACAACTATCCTGACGAAAAGATAATCGTGTATTCATTAGTATCACGACCACAAATTATCCATACACTACTCTGAAGATAATCGTGTATTCATTAGTATCGCGACCACAAATTATCCACGAAATTATCCATTAGTATGCGACATCACGACCACACTAAAGATAATAATCGTGTTTTCAATTACGGTTATGATTATACCGAACAATCCCGGTCATAATCATACCAAGTCCATCTGCACCTTCTGAAGCCGCGAGATGACTTTCAACATAATATAAACATGAGGATAATGATATAAAGAATCAATCAAATGAGATAAAGGATAAATATTAAACATTTATAATATAATTTATCCGAGATTCAAGAATATCCCCATGTTATCAATCACTTAATAATCTCTATAATCTAATATCATTAATATTATAACAATATTTTAATCACACTTAAATTTATAAACAATTTATCTCAATTGTTTTACGCTTTACCATATAATGCATTTAATCATTCAAAATTCCATACTCAAATACGATATCATCACCAATTATCAAATCCCTCATCAAAAAAAATATACATATACTCTATATAGGATTTCTACAGCCATAAAATCCTATTTTCAACTTTGTTACTTCACATAACATATTTAACTCATATATTTAGTAACTAAACTATTTTCATGAAAAATACCAAATTAGTCCCAAAAATATTTCTTTTCTGGGATTTAGCATAATATAGTCCCATAATGAAAATATATTTTTCTCGAATTTTTAAAATTCATTAACTATTTTTCAAAATCAATTTCTAATTAATTCCTTAAGAAATTAGCTACCTCAAGTTTAACTCAAAAATTCCCAAATCTTGGCGGGACCTTACACATGTTAACGTGAGCTTCTAGTTTAAATTTCATGGTCATCTGAGTTATAGAACTCCGGTTATAGTTTTTAAATCGGAAAAACCTAAATATTGAAATAGTCATAACTTGCTCATTTTAAGTCAGAATGAGCTCATTTTTGGACAGGAGGTACTTTATACCATATACCTTCATGTCCCAAAAGGCCAGAATTTTTCTCATAATTTAAGTGGCCGAAACAGCCCCTCTAAAATCATGGCAGTGACTTTTTGGTTTTTTGCAACTTTGCACTCCTTTGCTAAAATCAGTCCACACAAAAATCTACAACACCTTTTCCAGTAATTCCACTTTGATTAGTTAGGTAACTCATAGATCTAACTCTAGGACTTGACCACATTCAAAAATTCAAAATATAATAGGAGATATGGTCAATTGAATTTCATATTACGTTTTTCACCAAAATCGATTTTCAACTCTTTGTGATTTCTAAGAAACTTTCATGTTTCACATAATAACCAACATAACTCATCATAACACTTACTAATACTTCATATACCCATGATTTTCATTAGTCAATGCTTTTATTATGACTTTCATCATAAACCACGTAAACTGTTCATTTTAGTTGAAGAAATATTTGAGGTTTAAGAAATGAGTTTTGTCTTTGGGGTCGATACAAAATTCGATTTCACGCTCTAAATAGGCTAAGAAGTCTTCAAGAATACGCCAGAAATTTATTAATAATAGAAATATCATTCAAAACATGACTCTCATCCAAGACTTGGATAAGACGTCACATTGATACCAATTGTGACTTCATCCTTAACCAGAGATAGCACCTCACAATGATACCTATCAACTTGCCATCTTCATTCCGACATCGCTTCTGAGAAAGTGCGGCCGGTGCATTCCACACAAGGAAGTCAACAACAAAAGGATCGGGGCTCTTTACTTATGGCGATATAATGATTGATTAAGTTTAGGGTTTGGTTACTTTGAATTCGTATAATGAGTTGGTTAGGAATATGAAAGCTAACAACCTTACAAAAAGAATAATAGTGAGTAGTTAATCAATCATTTTCAAAAATTACCTCAAAGGCAAGTATTTTCAAAGAGATAAGATCGTGAAAGTGTTTATTTGAAACAACAAGATTTAAAATTAGTAAGCGTGTATTGAAGGCTCCTCTATGAAGTTTCAACCAATAAGTCAAAGTCTAACTTCTAGAGTCAAATTTAAGCGTTGAGCGCAAGCAAGAGAGATAAAATAATGGGTAGAACCGGTATCTTATAAGGTATAGACTTCGTAATTTATAATTAACTAACTTGCGTGCTAACTTTGTTCGGTTTACTTTCGCTTTTTGAGAAGTCATGAAAAATGCACTTCCTAAAACCAACGACTTTGTTTTGTCCATATCCACCTTTGGTGCCACCGTCGACTAGACTTGACTTTGGTGCACAACAAAATTGAGCTAAATGACCTTCTCTTCTTGCAATTTCCACTTCTATTATCTTTGCCATGATTACCAGAAGTGGTTACCATTCTTAGCATGATAATTTCCCCACGATGGTTATCATTGTTACGATGGCCGTTGCCACCGATATGATTATTATCGTGTTGTTGGTGCGTTACCTTTTTGTTTTGGTGAATCAACACTCTCATGTGCTTCATTGCTTATCTCGGCATTTTAGGATGTCATTCTCAAACCTTTGTCACAAAACAAGGGTTAATTAACATATCACCTATTATCCTATACTCGTGAGACCAATTAAATACCAAATAAATTTAGGTAGGTCATCTTAGCGAAGAATTCCCATCTCTCCCTCCTAGTTCTTATCTCACATCTCGGCCGAGGATCATATCCCTAAGCTACGATACCTGTTGTGGCGCCCCAAAATTAGGTATCGTCACCCATCTTGGGTCGCCACTTACATGGTACATAAATTCAAATACAACTTACTAATATAAGCTGTAGCGTGTACAATCGACATAAGCGTGAGTTTGAATACAAATATTGTCTACTAGATATTATACAAACTCAAAAAGGAGTCCTCATTACAACTATTATCACCTTATTTCACATAATAGTGAGGACTACTAATGCTATCCTGCGGACCATTTATAAGTTTCCCAGGCTCGCCCTAGCTATATTCTCATTTCAAGAAGAAACGGTGAAAGAAAGGGTGAGCTCAACTAGCCCGAGAAGAAATATTATGACTAAGATAATGCAGAATAAATTATCATTAGCCTTCAACATGTTAAAGCGATAAAATACAATAGACAACCGGTTTAAGCTGCGGTATTGAATATCTGATCCTTTAAAAAAGTCGAGTAGAAAATAAAGTCTACTATCTTTTAGGTTTTAAAAGGTTTTCATAAATTTTTATCACTAAGACTCGGTTTAATGAATAAACCACAATATCTAATCATCCACGTACCACGGTCAAGGATTTTCATCAAATTATCAATGGTCATGACTATACCGAATCATCCCCTGGTCATAATCATACCAAAAACTATCCATCACTTTGCATTACGGAGCCTTTGAGGACTTTTGTCACATCATTTATATCAAGCCGTGATTATCTAAGAATGAACCACTGGTCATAATCATACTAAGTTCATCTACGCACGTAAGCCAAAGATAACTTTCAACATAATATAAACATGAGGATGATGATAGTGATATAAGAATTCAATAAAACAAGTTCAAGAATTAATTTATCTAGGATTTATTAATGTCAAATTGTCGACAACAAGATCTTGTTTTGTAGAGTAAAATTCAAGAATGATCGGAAGAATATTTTCATGAAAAGATCTTTGGATGGAAACGCGAAATATCAAGGATATTCTACTAATTTCATGGAGTATAGAAGTCAAAGTTTTAACTAATTTGGGTATAATAAAGAATGGAATAACAAAAGAAATCACCGTGCATGCGGACTTGCGACAGGCGGAGTTATTCAGCGAGAATAATAATAACGGAACGGTCGGTGAAATTCACGCAAGCGAGGATGATCAATGAGAATAATAAATCTTTGAATAATAATAAACTATGGAACCGGTCCGATGTAAAAACATGACGAGGATATTCCAGCGAGAATAATAAATGCGGAATAATAAACAATGGAACCGGGTCGATGTAAAAACACGAGCAGGATATTCCAAGCGAATAATAAAGAATGGAATAATAGAAGAAGATCACCAAGTATAGGGATTAAGCGTATCTGAGTTATTCAATGAGAATAAATAAGAATGGAATAATATAAGGATTTCACCAGTATAGGGTATCACAGCGTATCTGAGTTATGTATAGGGTATGCCACTTTTACTGAGTTATTCCAACAGAATAATAATGAATGGAATAATGAAGTTCTCTTCATGAATAAGAAAGAATAACACACCCTTACGGGTACAACAAATAATATCCCTTCTAGTAAAAGACATTGGATATCAAAGTAGTGAAGCACGGAATACCATTCTAACTTTTCTCTCTAGATTTTCTCTCTATAACCTTCTCTCTATAATTTCTCTCTCTAGAGTTTCAGGTGAATTAGTAAGAAAATAATGAAGGAATGAGCTTCTATTTATAGGAAAATAGAATGCATAGTAATTAATCCATGAGCGGTCAGATTGATTTACTTTAATCTGGCGGTCCATATTTAAAGCAAAATCTTTTAAATAAAATATCATATATTCTATTTATATAAAATATTTTACTACGCAAACACTATGCAACACTATGCATAATAAAATATAATATATTCTATTTATAGAATAACTTTAATAAAGTATTACATTTTATATAAAAAGATGTTTACATTTTATTACGTTAATAATCTGAATAAAACAAAGCGTCATTATCATTATAATAATTCATATTATTAATAAATGATAATGGAATCAAAGCGGTGACTTCTCACATAAGCATCAATAATCAATACTGGTAATCTTCTTATGTAACCACACGTATTCATTGTACTTTTTTACTAAGAGTAGTTCGGCGATATCAGCGGTAAAACTTCCGTCGTTATTTGATAAAATATTTTTGTCGTTTTCTCAATCCGCCAATAATTACATTATGGGGTCCACCAATGATTGAGTCGTTGTACGAATATTCCCTGCTAAACCGAATATTCCCCGACCAATCGAATATAATATAACCACTTGCATACTTTGCAAAATGTATAAACACAACCCACAACTATAATATTATCTCAAATTCACACCATAATATTAAAAAATTATTTCGACAAAATTTAAATTTTTATTGATAAAATCTGGGGTCTCACAATTACTATTGACGAAGGGACTCTTAGATGATGACATATGGGCCCCCCCATAAAATAATCAAAGTTACCACAAACGTCTCATAACAAACTCTTTATATACATCAAGGATTGAATAAATATTACCACAAATCATTTTATTTTTAATCAACACATATTTAATCTTTCAACAATTATTAATCATTTATAACTTGTCATCTCAATTAATAATTTAATACATATTATACGAGATGATCTTTGTGACAATAATTGAATCAATAATATAAGGATATGATGTAGTAATTATCAGAAGATAATCGAGCATAAATGGTGACTTCTCGTAAGCATAAAGATCAATAATCAATACCGAGTATTACGCAACCACGACCACAGCAGACATTCGTACTTTTACCACCGTGTAGTTCAACAGCTTAAATTAATACCTACCGTAGAGTTATTTTTATAGAAATATAATTTTGTCATTTTCTAACTACGATAATACTTCCGCCATGGGGTCCACCGATGTTTGGAGCGTCGTACGAATATTCCCGACAAAAGAATATTCCAGAGCCAAACGAATATTTTATAACAACTTGCTTACTTTGCACAATTTATAAATATTACCCACAACTATAACATTATATCAAATTTATTCCATAATATTCAAAAATAATATTTATAAAAAAAAATTCATCTTTATTTATAAAAGTTGGGGTCTTACAAAAATTGTTAGGTTGATCTAAACTTTCAACGTGTATCATTCTGTTAAAGAATATATAGATAAAAAGATCAAAACTGTTAGGTTGATCTTGAGATGTAATAGATTAGTCTTGAAGAAATCGTAGTGCATCAATCTGATCAACATTGCAAAAGTCAAGGCAGAAAACGTAGAGCCTGAAGATAGTAATGTGCCCGTCTTGAAGGAGACTCTTCGGATATCGTAGAATGGTCCCAACGATTACTGAGTTAACTCTACGATCGTAGTATGCTGAAGGAAACATGAAGTTTATAAGTCAACGATCGTAGTGTGCTCTCGGGGACGTAGAGTAAACAACACGAGCAAAAGAAGATCGTAGTGTACGAAGGTTTAAGGGAAATCTTAGTGCTCTCGACTGATAACATCGTAGTGTGCAAAGATGTCAAAGACACTACGATTTACATCGTAGAGCATCTTCTGTCTCATGTCAGAAAACGTCGAGCCTCATGATCTGTGTTTTCAACAAGTGAGGAATGGATCCCAGATGCTGCAGTACTCATCAGTCACAGAATATATGATATATCCTTAGTATGCAACAAAGAAGCGTAGTGAAGAAGCTAAGGATAGTACCATGGGTAAGAGGGACAAAACACCTTTTTCAGGTGGTAGGTGAGAAAGCAGCATGCAGTGTTAGTGGGCCAGAATGCAGAATTCAGAAGATGTGCAGAAATGTCTCCATCACAGTACAGAAAGTTCAGATGCATTTAATGCCACAACGGATGGATCCAACGTATAGTTTTCAATATCACATATATACAGATCAGACAGATGATAGAGAAAAAAAACAAGCATTAATCAAACAACGTGAACATCTCTCTCAAGCTCAACTCTACGATCAGAGATATTGCAAAGCTTGCTCAGCTACTCAGTTCTTAATGAACCAGTGCTTACACAAAGACAATCGAGTAAAGAACCATCAAGAACTCAACAACTACCAATCAATGAAGAAGAGTACCAAGTCTGGGCTGGACTTGAAGAGTTAAATAGTGAAGCGTCAGAAAGCCCAAGTCTGCTTTGGACTTGAAGAGTTCAAGAGTGAACTAGAGAAGTTCCTGCATCTTTGGTCAGAAGAAATTTGTGTGATTAGGAAGATTGTAAAAGACATCCTTAGTGGATATCCTACTCATCGAGTAGAAGATTGGACTAGAGCTTTGAGTGCTCTCGAACCACTTAAAAACAATCATGTCATTTACATTCATGCTATATCTGCTTTATAAGCGCTATATCTCGCTATAAGCGCCTTACTCGCTCAAAACTCCGTTTGCTTGGTAAAGAAGATTAAAACAAATACTAATTCGCTAAGTTTTAATCATTATCTAAGAACAAGTTTAAAAGAGAAAATATTTTCAAATATCTATTCAACCCCCCCCCTTCTAGATAACTTGTGCATACTAGGAACTAACAACCTGTCTATGCGAAGTACCGTATACTTGGTGACATTCTTCTATTATTCCATCTTTATTATTCTATTGGAGTATCACGTCTGCATGCGTTTCTACCAGGACCGGTCTATCTTTATTATTCATTGGAATATCCTATCTCAATGCGTTTCTGTGGGACCAGATTTCATCTTTATTATTATTACATTGGAATATCCTGTCTATCGTTTTACGCCGGACTGATTCCGATCCTTATTAGTATTCTGTTGGAATAACCTGTCTATGCGAAGTACCACATGCATGGTGATTTTTGTTGTTATTCTATTCTTTATTATTCATTTGGAACATCCTGCCGCTTGCAATTTTCTTTGACTTTGATTCCGTTATTTAGTATTACTGTTGGAATAACACATACATCACTACAACATAAAAGCTTATCAACGATGACATCTTTATAATCGTGACGAGTATCACAGTCGACGATACGAAATCATGAGATAATCAGTCATTTGGAAGGACATCGGCGACCCACAATAGCGATAGAATAATTAGCGGCCATAAGTAGCGGCCAATCGATATCATTATTATGACTTATCTTGAGTCATTTGTCAAGCGTGACGTGTCACACGATGTCAATGACCAGATAATAGCGACCGCGATGGCCGCTAGATTAATGATCATTTGATACATTTTATATTGACCGCGTCGCGGTCATTGATGCTTTTTTTTTAAATTTTTGCCTATTTTATTGATTTCCCAAAAATAACTCGCTTTGTACTGCTTTCAATCCCAACACGTATATATATATATATATATATATATATATATATATATATATATATATATATAAGCATCCATATTAACATCCATCCAATACAAGACAAAACATTCATCCATGAATAAACATTCATCCAATACAATACAAAACATTCATCCAACACAATATAATCGATATCGTAAACATCCATATAAACTAATACAATTGTCCAAAGAATGAATCTAAAAGAGTACAAGGCTTTAAAAATCTAAAAAATAAGTTAAGCGCCTTCGTGGATCATCCAATTAGGATCCTGTAATTATCAAAGTAATAAAACATATATGTTGCATATAAGTAAGACATTGACTCGGAGACTATAAACATATAAGACAATGTAGCTAAACAATAAGCGATATATATATACTGCTCTTGTTGTTGTCTTTGCTTGCTCATACCACGCCGCCACTCATACGCCTCGCCAACTCATCAGACTCAGAGGCTGCAGATGCCGCCAAGATATCTGAAGAAGATCACGATCTGACGGATCGCTCTCACCTTTGATCGGCAGGAGTATAATATTTGGATAACTTTGATATTTGTGTAGACTGGGGGCAGCCGCTGCCATGCCATTGATGGTCGAAGCGTCGTCTTTGTCCTTGGCCTTTGACATAATTTTTCTTCACGATGGACGCCTCTCCCATAATTCTTGATCAATCGGCCAGAATGGGGTGCCTTGAGGATAAGCGCTTTCGTTCATTAAGCCCTTATAAGTGTCTGTCGGAAGAAGAACAATTAAATAGTTAAAATAAATAAAAAAAATACTAAAGAAGGTCAAATTTACAATTTATAAACAACATATTAGGATAAAGTGAACTTATTACCATTATCGAGCGACCAGGTGACCATCGCGGGTGGCTACATACACATCCAACCAATTGATAGGTTGACCTTGAGGTGAGACTCCTATAGTTCATTTCCTCATATTATTATGTAAACATATGATATTTTAGCTACAAAAGATATTGTAAACATAACATACGTACCTGGCAAACAATGTGTTGCGTTTGTGATATCTTCCGCCGAATCGTGCCTTTTGCCTTCTCGTAGTCTATCGATACACGAGGATCTGTTACGTGGCGATCTTGCGCCTCTTGACCCATTCGACTTTCTCTTTCATTGGTCATACATACGCAACCATACGGGAACATGCGCTTGCGCACTACAGGGCTATGCTTATCATATATCTGCTTCACATCTGGATGGTCAATCTCGGCATTATGCGAAGGGCTTTTTGTCGTTCTTGTTCAAATTATCTTTAGTTAAAATGCGGCAACTTACGCGAGAATAGTGTCGAATAAGCGATGCGTAATGCGTCGTCCTATCTATATCGTTTACAAATAAAATAACAATAATAATATTAAAGCTGTTATATTACTAAGCAATATTATTTGATTAACTATGTATTATCTATCGAGTGATAAAAAATATATACGAAATTAAATTCAAATTGCATCCTTATGGGCGAGAGGTGTGTTTCGCCGTGTAATCACTTTGGCGTAGGCGATTACAGAAACATAATTGTGAAATGCACTTCACAATTTTACTATCTTGAAAATCACAACAATATACTGATAATTTATATTAAAACCCTTATATATATATATATATATATATATATATATATATACGATGTTTAACTTACGTCTTTTATCACGGAGGAGGGCGGATACGTATAAGAATGCGATCATCCGGATTAAGCGGGAACCTTGACACATGATTAGGGCCCCAGACCCAACTGACCCCGCTTTCGTCTTTGCGAGGTTCGAAGACATCTATAAATAAAAATTTTAGGATGTTAGTATAAGTTATAAATGAAAGGTACATAAACATGCGGGGATATAGAGAACATCGGGATATATAATTGTATGTAAACAAAGGACAATAGGATAGGATAGATCCCAGAGCCCTTTAGGATAGTCTAGGCGTGTATATTTAAGTTACTTAAGGTTACTTTTAGCATCACCAAACTTTATTTAATCATCTAACTCATTTTGACTTATCAAAGCTCACTTTAGGCTTGAAAGAGAGCTTAAATTGGTTTTCTTGTTGGCTTTATTAATGACCATGTTTGGGAATCATTACTAACATGTATGAGCAACTTTGTATCTTCTCATAATAGTCCTTTAAGGTCAGTACTATGAATTGTCCAAAAGCAGGTCCATGTTTGGCTTTAAAATGTGATTTTAACAAGTCTCATACTCAAAATGGCTTGGGCTTGGTTCCTTTAGTTTTGTAGCTTTCTTATGTCCTATTATGACTATTGAAACTTGTGTATGGGGTCCGGTATGGTGATTCACTATTTTAGTGTTCATTGTTCTATAAAGCTTATTTTCAATGATTTTTAAGCAAGAATTTGCACAACACACCATGTAGATCTTAACTAACAGGAACCATTTTTACATGTTATCTATAGGCAATGTATGTACTCCTCACTATCTAACAACACTAGTCACACAAATCCCCAACGATTCTGATAGAACACATATGGTCTTTAAGCATTCCTATATATGATTCGAGGGTCCATATTTGAACACAACAAAAAACATCACATATACTCATTAAGTATATGGATATTTTAAACAACTCATTAATAGTGTGATTGAAAAGAGTGCTTGTGTTTGTGTTTGTACTTTTCATTTTCTTTCTATTCTAAGCTAAGTCATACTTATAGCATACATATTAATAGTGTGTCATTTTCTTTATCTTCTCATTTGTGAATTATGGAAAAACTTCTTTGAACCTTCTTCTTGATTGAATTATGGATAAACTTAATTCTAGTTATGTTTTATGTTATACTCATGTTCAAGTTATATGGCCATTTGACTTATATATGAAAAAATTTGTGAGTCTCCCCTATAATATGGACTATCCACACGCATTGCGAGGCATGCATACTTGACCAATTTCAGCAAAATATAAATCCCACACACAAAAAGCAGAATGTGCATAACTATAATTCAAGGCACAATTTAGGAGAATCAGATATTAGTAAAAACAATAAGAAGCCCAAAATTGTCCCGATTTCAATTGAATATCAACAACAATTTTTTAAATTTATGTTTATATTAAATCTTGAATTATTCAATGTATATAAATACATAAGATATATAAATATGAATATAAATATGTTGTGTGTTTATAAATATGAAAACTAATTTACGGTAAGAAAAATAGACCTAATATCAAATGAATTTGAATTAATAATAATTACAAAACACTTGTCACCTTATAATACAATATATGTTTTGGGACTTTATTTTTCATTACATTCTTCATTTAATGTAATAGCTTTATTACATAGGTCACCGCTCATCGATAATGTGGCATTTTCATTTTTCATTGCAATACATAATATCAACTAAGCATAACATAGATGAGTGTAGGTACCCAAAGCTAGCCTTATTGGTCTTTGTGAAGTAAGCCGCTAGGAAGAAAGATTTGTTATCATTTCCCATTGAAATCTGGCTATTATGGATATTCAAATCTGAATAAGCTCATATCATATGGAACAAGCTCATCTAAAACCCAAACATTGTCACTCTCAAAATATATCAAGTGGAAGTTGATAATTAAGTTGAAAGCTAACAATAATTGTCTTATCTGAGATAACAAAAAGCATTCCATACTTTTCATGTTTCTACCTAAAATTCTTTTTCTTGAGACAATAATAATAATAGCCATACCAACACAAACTCTTGATTTATAAGCTTAACTAGTCCTCCTCTAAAAAACTCCTATTAAAACAAAGACAATGGTATCTTGAAATCGGTGGCATAAAACTAGCCACAAACATCCTACATTACTACTGCAAACAAACATAATAATAAGAGCATAAAATAACTTTCATCAATTCCAAACACACAACATATTTATATTCATAGACTCTTGCCATTCAATCAAGAATAATTGAATGATTTAATTTAGGGATTAATTGGGGTTCGGTGGTGGTGCGTGCGGTGGTGTGCGGCGAGTGGTGCGGCCGGTGGCTTGTGGTGGTGGTCGGCAATGGTGGCGATGTGGTCGGCAATGGTCGGCGGTCTCCTCCTCTTCTCTTCCCCTTACTCCCTCTTCTCCTCAAATCTGTATTCCTCTTTTCTTTCTTTTTCGTATTGATCGGCGAACTGAATCGATTCGATTCAAAGTTATAAGAATCGGCGACCACCATCCGCGACCGCGTCACGCGGTCGCTAGTTTTTAATGATGTGGACATATTAGCGATCGCGTCGCGATTATTTGATATAGATTGATTCTTGGCGCCAAAGTTTCGCAGCACCAAATTTTGGGGGAAATTCTTCTCAATGACGATCGGCGATCACGTGCGATCAGCGGATATATCTAGCGACGAGAATCCTTATCGGTCGCGAGATATCGATTATTATTACTTATTATCGGCGACGAGATAGTGCGATGTTGATATCATTAATTCATGAGATGGCCATTTTCTTGTAGTGTCACAAGTGCCGCATCATAGTGATTTCTTTTGTTATTCCATTCTTTATTATACTCGGTTGGTTAAAGTTTTGACTTTATACTCCATGAAATTAGTGGAATATCCTTGATATTTGCACTTCATCCAAGATATCTTTTCATAGAAATATTCTTACGAGCATTCTTGAATTTTACTCTATAAAGCGATGTCGTGTTGACAATTTGAACATTATTAGTTCATGGATAAATTAATTCTTGAACTTGTTTTATTGAATTCTTATATCATTGTCATCATCCTCATGTTTATATTTTGTTGAAAGTCATCGTGGCTGTGAGTGCATAGATGGACTTGGTATGATTATGACCGAGGATTATTGATTGTAATCATGACCATAATGTTACAAATGATGTGGTAAAATTCCTCGTTGGCCCGTAGTGCATTGATGGACAGTTTTTGGTATGATTATGGCTATGGATTCTCTTGACGAGGGTGCAAAGATGAATTGTTTTATGGCATGATCGGGGCCAGTTGATGAAAACACGATTATCTTTGGCACGAAGTGCATGGATAATTCGTGGTCGTGATATCTTAAAAATATCCTTAGCTTTTGTAGTGCGGGGATGAGTTAATGATGTTGATTATTTATTGTCGTGAGTCTCGTGATAAAGTTAGTGAAAAACTTTTTAAATCATAGAAGATAGTAGATTTTATATTTTACTTGACTCTTACAATGGATTGTTTATTCCGTTGATTTTTGATCTAAAACTTGTTATACATTATATTCTATCGGTTGTTATACTATTGAAGGCTAATGATAATTTATTACGCATTATCTTAGTCTTAATATTTCTTCTTGGGCTAGTTGAGTTTACCCTTTCTTTCTTTATTCTCTTGAGGAAATGAGAACATAAATTTGGGACTAGTCGGAGAACAGTGATGGTCTAGATGTTTGCATTAGTAGTCCTCACTATTACGTGAAATGGTGTGATAATAATAGTAATGAAGACTCCTTTTGAGTTTGTATACTCTACAGTAAACAATATTTGTATTCAAACTCACAGCTCATGTTGTATATTTAAGATTGTATTTGTATTCCATACCATGTATTTGGCGACTCGAGAATATGTGTAGGTAGGTCATACTTAGCGAAGAATTTCCGTCTCTCCCTCCTAGTTCTTATCTCACATCTCGGCCGGAGATCATATCCTAAGCTACGATACCAATTGTGGCCCCCAAAATTGGGTATCGTCACCCATCTTGGGTTGCCACTTACATGGTACATAAATTCAAATACAACTTACTAATATAAGCGTAGGTATGCAATACGACATAAAGCGTGAGTTTGAATACAAAATCATCTACTAGATATTATCTGAACTCGAAAGGAGTCCTCATTACAACTATTATCACTTATTTCACGAATAGTGAGGACTACTAATGCTATCCTCCGGACCATTACTCCGGTTCCCAGGCTCGTCAAAAATTATGTTCTCATTTCTGAAGAGAACAATGAAAGAAAAGGGTGAGCTTCAACTAGCCCAAGAAGAAATATTATGACTAAGATAATGCAGAATAAATTATCATTAGCCTTCAACGATGTTAAGCGATAAAATACAATAAATGACCCGGTTTAAGCTGCGGTGAATGTGCAATCCATTAAAAGAGTCAAGTAGAAAATAAAAGTCTACTATCTTTTAGGTTTTAAAGGTTTTTCATCCTTTGTTATAGTTGAGACTCGGTTTAATGAATAAACCACAATATCTAATCATCCTCGTACCGCGGTCGAAGATTTTCATCAAATTATCAATGGTCATTGACTATATCTAGAATCACCCACAGTCATAATCATACCCTGAACTATCCATCACGGCATTACGGGCCATCGAGGACTTTTGTCACATCATTTATATCAAGCCGTGATTATACAAGAATGAACCACAGGTCATAATCATACTAAGTTCATCTACTTGCGTAAGCGAAGATAACTTTCAACATAAAATAAACATGAGGATGATGATAATGATATAAGAATTCAATAAAACAAGTTCAAGAATTAATTTCTCTAGGATTTATTAAGCGTCCAAATTGTCAACAAGAATCTTTGTTTTGTAGAGTAAAATTCAAGAATGATCGGAAGAATATTTCCATGAAAGATCTTTGGATGAAAGCATGAATATCGAGGATATTCTACTAATTTCATGGAGTATAGAAGTCAAAGTTTTAACCATTTGGGTATAATAAAGAATGGAATAACAAAAGAAATCACCGTAAATGCGGTTCTTGCGTATGGTGAGTTATTCAGCGAGAATAATAATAACGGAACGGTCGAGGGTGAATTTAACTGCAAGCGAGGATGATCAACAGAATAATAAATCTTTGAATAATAATAAGCAATGGAACCCGAAGTCCGGTGTAAAACACGAGGCGAGGATATTCAGCGAGAATAATAAATGCGGAATAATAAACAATGGAACCGGGTTAGGTGTAAAACACATGAGGCGAGGATATTCCAACGAGAATAATAAAGAATGGAATATGAGAAGAAGATCACCAAGTATAGGGGATTAAGCGTATCTGAGTTATTCAATGAGAATAAATAAGAATGGAATAATATAAAGATTTCACCAAGTATAGGGTATATCGGCATTATCTGAGGTTATGTATAAGGTATCTTTGTGGCGCCCCAAAATTAGGTATACATCACCCATCTTGGGTAGTCGGAATCGTAGTGCGAATTTAAATCTGACTTACTAATATAACTATCGTATGCAATCTGACATAAAGCGTGAGTTTGAATACAAATATTGTCTCTAGATATTATACAAACTCGAAAGGAGTCCTCATTACAATTATTATCACACTATTTCACGCAGAATAGTGAGGACTACTAATCTTATTCTACGGACCATTACTAGTTCTGAGCTTCGTCCCGGCTATGTTCTCATTTCTTGAAGAAACGGTGAAAGAAAAGGGTGAGCTCAACTAGCCCGAAGAAATATTATGACTAAGATAATGCGAGAATAAATTATCAATAGCCTTGTGATGTTAAGCGATAAAATATAATAAACATCAAGTTTAAGCTGCGGTGACGGAACAAGCGATCCATTAAAAAAGTCAGTAGAAAATAAAATCTACTATCTTTTATGATTTAAAGGTTTTTCATCCTTTGTTATATTTGAGACTCGACTTTAATAAATATTCCACATCATCGAATCACCTGCCTGCACTTCTGGCGAGGATATTCTTTAGTATCACGACCACAATTATTCATACACTACGACCAAGAATAGTTGTGTATTCATTAATGGTCGTGATCGTATCAACAATTGTCCATCGATACACTTTCTGACCCTTTGAGATTTTTATCACATCATTTATAACATTACGATTAAATGATTACCAGAATAGTCTCTGGTCATAATCATACCAAGTCCATCTACATGCCTTCTGAGGCCACGAGATGACTTTCAACATAATATAAACATGAGGATGATGACCGCGATATAAAAATTGATAAAACAAGTTCAAGAATTATTTTATCCGGGGAATTATTAACGTCAAATTATCAACATGATCTTTGTTTTGTAGAGAGTAAAATTCAAGAATGATCGGAAGAATATTTCCATGAAAAGATCTTTGGATGAAGCATGCAAATATCGAGGATATTCCACTAATTTCATGGAGTATAGAAGTCAAAGTTTTAACTAATTTGGGTATAATAAAGAATGGAATAACAAAAGAAATCACCGTAAATGCGATGAACCCATACGGGTAGGTTATTCAATGAGAATAATAAATAACGGAACCGGTCAAGGCGTAAAAAGCATGCAGAACGGGATGTTCAACGAGAATAATAATAAAAAGCGGAACCGGTTAAGTGTAAAACATGAGACGAGGATGTTCTAAGCAGAATAATAATAAAGAATGGAACCCGGGTTAGGCGTAAGCGCTTACAGACGGGATGTTCAAGCAGAATAATAGAAGAATGTCACCAAGTATAGGGTAAGCCAGCGTATCTGAGAGTTATTCAGCGAGAATAATAAGCGATTGAATAACAAGATTCTCTTACGTGAATAAGAAAGAATAACACCCCTTACTTTTGGTAGGAGATTGAATCTGCGGTAGTGTAGTAACAAAATACTCTTCTTCTTTCTCTCTTATTCTCTCTATACTTCTCTCTCTAAAGCTTGAATGAATTAAGTGAAAAATAATGAAGCACTAGGCCTCTATTTATAGAAGATTTCTAGGCTTAGCACCTACCGTGTGAAAAGCGAGTGGGCGGCGGTGGTGATGTGAAAAGAAAAGTGGTTCGGCGCTTTTGTAATGTGAAGCGACAAGTGGTTCGGCCTTTGTAATGTGAAGCGACAAGTGGTTTGGCCTTGTAATGTGAAGCGGCAAGTGGTTTGGCGTCACGGTAAAGGTAATTACTATTAGCGAAGTTAATTACTATTCCTGAGGGTAATTACTATTGACGAAGGTAATTACTATTGCGAAAGGTAAATACTATTGTGAAGGTAATTACTATTCACAAAGGTAATTACTATTGGCGAAGAGACTCTTAGATGATGACATATGGGCCCCCATAAAATAATCAAACTTACCACAAGCGTCTCATAATGGACTCTTTATATACATTAAGGATTGAATAAATATTCTTGTGAGACCCCAAATTTTATGAAATAAAAGTGTTCGATTTTATATTTTGGTGAATAGTTAAATTGATAAAAGTTTAAAGTTAAGGGTCATATTTGAAAATTTTTCAAAGTGAAATGAGTTAATAAAATAAAATACTTGGATTACTATTCACGAGTTCTTATTCACGGAGTTCTTATTTGAAATTACTATTCACTCTAGTATTGTTCACTCTAGTATTTGGGACACTTTTTTGTGAGAAATTCTTATTCACGAGATTCTTATTCACGGAGTTCTTATTCACCGAAATTACTATTCACTCTAGTATTGTTCACTAAAGTATTTGGGACACTTTTTGTGTCGGAGTTACTATTCACGAGTTCTTATTCACGGAGTTCTTATTCAAAATTACTATTCACTCTAGTATTGTTCTTTCGAGTATTTGGGACACTTTTTTATGTGAGTACTATTCACGAGTTATTATTCACAATTCTTATTCATGATTCTTATTCACTTCGAACAAAATATTTTATGAAAATAACGGCGGAAGTTTTACTGGTTGATCTTGTTGAACTACTTTCGGTAGTAAAATTATAGTAAGGCGATGTGTGGTTGCGTAGTAGTACGCGGTATTGATTATTGATCTTTATGTGAGAAGTCACTCGGTTTGATTCCATTATTGCCGATTAATAATATGAATTATTATAGCGATAATGGCGTTTTGTTTTATTCAGTATTATTAACGTAAAAAAGCGAAACATCTTTATATAAAGCGAGAATACTTTATTAAAGTTATTACATAAATAGAATATATTATATTTTATTATGCGTAGTGTTGCATAGTGTTTTTGCGTAGTGTTGCGTAGTAAAATGTTTTTATATAAATAGAATATATGATATTTTATTTAAAAGATTTTTGCTTTAAATATGAATAGTCAGATTAAAAGTAAATCAATGCGGACCGTTCATGGATTAATTACTATGCATTCTATTTTTCTATAAATAAAGCTCGTTTCTTTCATTATTTTCTTACGAATTCATTGAAACTCTTGAGAGAAACTATAGAGAGAAAGAAGAAAAGTATTACCTTTACTTCACTTTTCAATATTAGAGTTCTTCACAGGTAAGGGATATTATTTGTTGTATGCGTAAAGGGTGTTATTCTTTCTTATTCACGAAGAGAACTTACATTATTCCATTCTTTATTATTGATTTGGAATAACTTTTGTATATCTTGATACCTATACTTGGTGAAATCTTATGTTATTCCATTCTTATTTATTACATTGGAATAACTTTGTATCTGTGCGGACTCCTATACTTGGTGAAATCCTTATATTATTAAAATCTTTATTATTACATTTGGAATATCCTATCATGTGTTTTACAGGACTGGTTTCGTCTTTATTATTATTACTCATTGGAATATCACATATGTGTTTTTACAGGACACAGTTCCATTATTTATTATTCCGCACTTATTATTACATTGGAACATCACATCGGGTGTGAATTTCACGACACAGTTTAAGATTATTATTATACATTGGAATAACACATACATCTGCAATCGCGTGCGTGGTGATTTCTTTTGTTATTCCATTCTTTATTATACCCAGTTGGTTAAAACTTTGACTTTATACTCCATGAAATTAGTAGAATATCCTTGATAATTGCGTTTCATCCGGTATCTTTTCATGAAAATATTTTTACGATCATTCTTGAATTTTACTCTACAAAATAGTATCTTGTTGACAATTTGGGCGTCATTAGTTCTGAATAAATTAATTCGTGAACTTGTTTTATTGAATTATTATGTGTTTGTCATCATCCTCATGTTATATTATGTTATCTTTGGCTTACGTGCATAGATGAACTTAGTATGATTATGACCGAGGATCATTCGGTTATAATCATGACTTGTTATAAATGATGTAATAAAAGTCTCGGTGGCACATGTAATGCGATGATGGATAGTTTTTGGTATGATTATGACGGGGTGATTCGGTATAGTCATGACCATTGATAATTTGATGAAAATCCTTGGCCAAGTGGTACATGGATGATTAGATATTGTGGTTTATTCATTAAAGCTGAGTCTTAGTGATAAAAATTTATGAAAACCTTTTAAAACCTAAAAGATAGTAGACTTTATTTTCTACTTGACTCTTTTAATGGATTGCATATTCATTATGATTAAATTGGTTGTCTATTGTATTTTATCGGTTTAACACTGTTGAAGGCTAATGATAATTTATTACGCATTATCTTAGTCATAATATTTCTTCTTTGGGCTAGTTGAGCTCACCCTTTCTCTCTTCATTCTCTTGAAATGAGAACATAATTTGGGACCGAGTCGGGGAGCGGAGTAATGGTCCAGAGGATAGCATTAGTAGTCCTCACTATTACGTGAAATAGTGTGATAATAGTTGTAATGAGTACTCCTTTTGAGTTTGTATAATATCTAGTAGACAATATTTGTATTCAAACTCACGAGTTTATATCGTATTTACACTACGGCAGTTATATTAATAAGTTGTATTTGAATTTATGTTCCATGTAAGTGGCGACCCAAGATGGGTGACGTATACCTAATTTTTGGGGCGTCACAGTTGGTATCAAAGCTTAGGGATATGATCCCTGAATGAGATGTGAGATAAGAACTAGGAGGGAGGCGGGAATCCCTTATTTAGTATGACCTACCTAAATTTATTTGGTATTTAATTGGTTGGTCGAGTATAGGGATAATATGTGATATGTTAATTAACCCTTGTTTTGTGGCGGTGTTTGAGAATGGCATCACGAAAATCTTTGAGATAAGCAATGAAGTACACGAGTGTTGATTCATTTCGAACAAAGGTAATGACCAACAACACGATAATAATCTTCTTTTGGTGGTGGCAATTTATCGAACAATGATAACCATCGTTGGGGAAATTATCATGCTAAGAATGGTAACCACTTGATTGGTAATCAAGGCAAAGATAATAGAAGTGGAAATTGCAAGAAGAAGGTCATTTAGCTCAATTTTGTTGTGCGCAAAGTCAAGTCTAAATTTGGGACGGTGGCACCAAAGGTGGATATGGACAAAACAAAGTCGTTGGTTTTAGGAAGTGCATTTTCATGACTTCTCAAAAGCGAAGTAACGAACGAAGTTAGCGAGTTAGTTAATTATAAATTCTGAAGTCTATACTTTATAAGATACCGATTCTACCCATTATTTTATCTCTCTTGCTTTGCGTTCAGCGTTTAAATTTGACTCAGGAGAAGTTAGACTTTGACTTATTGGTTGAAAACCGTTAGTAGGTGCCTTTCGTGCTATTCTTATTTTTAAATCTTGTTTGATTCAAATAAACACTTTCACGTTACCTGTCGATCTTATCTTTTTGAAAATACTTGCCTTTGATGTGATTTTAGGAATCAATTGGTTAACTACTCATCATGCTTTTCGTAAGGTTGTTAGCTTTTATATTCATAACCAACTTGTTGTGCGAATTGATAACAAACTACTAAAGTCAATTATTGTCATATCAAGCCATAAGTAAAGAGCCACTGAACCTTTCGTTGTTGACTTCCTTGTGTGGAATGCCGAAGCGGACTTTACGTGGCGACATCGTGATAGAAGATGGCAAGTTGATAGGTATCATTGTGAGGTCTTTATCTAGGTTAAGGGATAGAAGTCGCAGGTTGGTATCGATGTGACGTCTTATCAAGTCTTGGATGAAAGTCACAGATTTTGAATGATATTTCTATTATTAATAAATTTCTGGCGTATTCTTGAAGACTTCTTAGCCTACTTAGAGCGTGAAATCGAATTTTGTATTGACCCCGATACAAAAACCCATTTCTTAAAACCTCAAATATTTCTTGACTAAAAGGATACATTTACGAGGATTATGATGAAAGTCATAATAAAAGCATTGGACTAATGAAAATCATGGGTATATGAAGTATTAGTAAGTGTTATGATGACTTATGTTGGTTATTATGTGAAAACATGAAAGTTTCTTAGAAATCACAAAAGAGTTGAAAATCAGATTTTGGTGAAAAATGTAACATGAAATTCAATTGACCATATCTCTATTATATTTTGAATTTTTGAATGTGGTCAAGTCCTAGAGTTATATCTATGAGTTACCTAACTAATCAAAGTGGAATTACTTTGGAAAAGGTGTTGTAGATTTTTTTGTGTGGACTGATTTTAGCAAAAGGGTGCAAAGCTGCAAAAAAACCAAAAAGGCTTTTGCCATGATTTTAGAGGGGCTGTTTCGGCCACTTAAATTATGAGAAAAATTCTGGCCTTTTGGGACATGAAGGTATATGGTATAAAGTACCTCCTGTCCAAAAATGAGCTCATTACGACTTAAAATGAGCAAGTTATGACTATTTCAATATTTAGGTTTTTACGACGAAAGGCGCTATAATGGGAGTTCTATAACTCCGATGACCATGAAATTTAAAGCTGGAAGCTCACGTTAACATGTGTAAGGTCCTGTCAAGATTTGGGAATTTTGGAGTTAAACTTGAGGTAGCTAATTTCTTAAGGAATTAATTAGAAATTGATTTTTGAAAAATAGTAAATGAATTTTTAAAATTCGAGAAAATATATTTTCATTATGGGACTATATTATGCTAAATCCCAGAAAAGAAATATTTTTGGGACTGATTTGGTATTTTCATGAAAATAGTTTAATTCTGAACATATGAGTTAAATATGTTATGTGAAGTAACAAAGTTGAAAATAAATTTTATGGCTAGAGAATCCTATATAGAGTATATGCATATTTTTTATGAGGAATTTGATAATTGGTGATGATATCTTATGAGTATGGCATTTTGAATGATTAAATGCATTATATGGTAAAAGCGTAAACAATTGAGATAAATTGTTTATAAATTTAAGTGATTAAAATATTGTTATAATATTAATGATATTAGATTATGAGATTATTAAGTGATTGATAACATGGGGATATTCTTGAATCCTAGATAAATTATATTATAAATGTTTAATATTTATCCTTTATCTCATTTGATTGATTCTTTATATCATTATCCTCGTATTTATATTATGTTGAAAGTAAATCGTATTTTTGTAGTGCGTAGATGGACTTGGTATGATTATGACCGAGGGATTGTTGGGGTATAATCATGCGTAATTGAAAACACGATTATCTTTTGCGTAGTGCATGGATAATTTGTGGTCGTGAATCTTAATGAATACTACGATTATCTTTGGTAGTAGTCGTGGATAATTTGTGGTCGTGATCTTAATGAATACACGATTATCTTGGTTGGTAGTAGTGCATGGATAATTTATTGGTCGTGATCTTAATGAATATACGATTATCTTTGGTGCGTAGTGCATGGATAATTTGTGGTGCGTGATCTTAATGAATACCACGATTATCTTTGGTAGTAGTGCATGGATAATTTGTGGTCGTGATCTTAATGAAATGCGATTATCTTTGTACGTGGTGCATGGATAAGTCGTGGTCGTGATAATAAAGAATATCCTTGGCTTTTGTAGTGCGTGGATGATTTGATGATTTGGATTAATTATTAAAGGTGAGTCTCGATGAAATATTAATTCATGGATGTGGTAAAAAGTCGTCTTTGGTAGTAGTGCGTTGATAGACTTGGTATGATTATGACGAAGGTTATTCGGTATAATCGTGGTAGTAATTGAAAACA